>JAOTAV010003040.1:0-63250 GCA_026546445.1 Cyclargus thomasi | reverse complement strand
CGTCGGCGGGATTCGAACCCGCGACCCCCGGCGTGAGCTACCAAAGCTCAACCACTGCGCCACAGAGGTCGTCATAAAAGGTATCTTATATCCTTCCCCGGGACTCTAATTATCTTTATACTAAAATCCAGAGAAATCGGTGCATTAATTTCGGCTTGAAGAGGTAACAGGCAGACAGGCACACTTTTTAATTTATAATAATAGTATGAAAGTATGGAATATGGATGGAAAAATGGATATGAATATTTTAATGCGGAAGATCATCTGGTTGACCTCTCAAGGAGGAGGAACTCTCCTACGTCAAAGATATGATTTCCTTTCATCTTGGGATTATTCGATGTTCAAGCGACACAACGTACAACATTCTTATAATTTCAAAAAGGGCACAACTCTCAGCACCCAAATTCAACAAAAACAGAAAACCCGACAGCGAACCGTTGCGATATAAACGAAGCAACATTTGAATTTGCCGCCAAAAATCCGCCATTTCGTTAATTTTTTTAATATTTTGATATAATATCAGTGTCACCCTTTCAGTTAATACGTATTTAACGAAACCTATCATGCCAAAATCCATCAAGCCCTTTAGGCTGCAGAGCGTGCCAAACAATTATACATACAAACATACTCTTGAAAAACACAACCTTCCTTCTGACGCATTTGGGTAACACCATTCTTATTCATCCCGATAAACTCCAAAATTAAATTTGTCTGACCTCATTGAGAACACAAGCCAACATTTGTTTGGTAGGTACGCACGTGCGGAGCTAAACCCTCGAATAGTATTTGTTCGCCACTTATCAGGCAAGTCCCCATCGGATGCTCCTTTTTATCCTTCTTGTCTTATCGCGATAAAAACCTGATTCATGAACTTTGAAAGGAATGGGTCGCTAACTCGGCAGTGACCTTGAAGAATCGCATAAGAAGTACCTGGCATTTCGAAGAGTACTAACTCAAGTGAATAAATACACATTTTTTCGGCTTTTTTAATTCAAAATGACTAATGAACGTTTGAAAAGTGGAAGAGTTTGGGATAGTGAAATGTTTGGAATTTAACAATAAAAAACTTTATAATTTACTAGCGGGTTTCAATGTACATTCGCCTCTGGTCTGAATCATGGTTATCCACCGTGGTCCATAATGAAGAGGCCTTTACGTATTTCGTACGGACACGGTCGATTTTCTTTTCCAACTAAACGCTATATGGTGTAAATAAAGCCGCAAACTAACTGACGTACAAATATATTGCAGACGGGAGTGAAGTCGGAACCCGACAAATATGCGGTCGTTTTACCGATGCGATACTCACTAGTTATATTTTCATCCTATGTAGAGTTCCTCCATCGTGAGTGAACTTCTAACAGTGAAAAATAAAAAGTATATATCTTTTACATCGCATTCACATTAATAAAATTTAGAGTCTTTCACCACTCCAAAAATTATCATTGCCAGATAATGTTTGAAGAATCTGTCATAAAAGTTGTGGATAGCCTATCCGAAAGAAAATGAGGTTAAACAGGTCCTTCCAATGAGTGCTAAGGAACAGTAATAGAACACAAATCGACAAAAAAAATTGTCTGTTTGTCTGTTCATCTGTTTGTCTATTTGTACGCGCTAATCTCAGGTACTACTGAACGGATTCGAATAAATCTTTTTTTTTATTTAATAGCTGCTAAGTCTAGGCAACACATAGGATACTTTTTATCCCGGGAAAATGTACGGTTCCCGTAATATACAAATTATACGCAACGAAATTGCGGGCATCAACTAGTTGCAAAATAAAACAAATGCTTCAACAATCTCATATGAAACAAAATTATTGTGTTGGTATAACCAATAACGTTTATGATCGAATCCCTTATCCCAACAAAAATAAATAGTTACCCCGCACCAGAGGCAATATCAGTTTGTACACAGACATAAAAACATCGGTTCGCACTAAAACCTCATCAATAAGTAACCTCGTAACCCATTTGTTTCTATTTACAGTGTTTAGAGATGGGGCTCAATACGTGGCCGTTACGAGGATTTAACGTCTCACTCCCAAGCCGAGTATGATGTCGGTTCTACTCCGGGCATTCCGAAACATTCCGCTTCGAATTCCCGCTCAACTTTTCCCGCCCTAAATGGAATAGCGCTTGTCGTAAAACGCTGCTAAACTCGCCAAATTCGAAGTCGGATAATGAAGAATTTTCTCATGAATTCTGATTCGGGAATTTTTCGCTTCATCGGTTTTTAATTTCTTATAACATCTACTCAACCTTTTTGTTCGCTCGCTTTAGTTTCAGTTAACGCTCGACGGGGTAGGGTTTTGATTGCCCTAATGAGCTTAATAAAATATTTCTCAGTTTAATAAAGTTGCAACGAGAGCCTTTCGAGTCTAGTAGCTCGTGAATTGCCCCATTTTAGAATCTTGAGAAGCCATTTTTATAAAATCTGATTTGCTGAAAGAATAAACTCTACAGTGTTAACAATATTCTCAGCAAATTCGTTATGTCGAAATATTATGTGTCTATTCTCAGGGTACAGTGTTCTCAGGATACAAATAAAAAGCTAATCAATTAAACAATCACACTTTCCAATTATAATATTAGTATGGAAGGAAGCATGTGGATGGTAAACATCATGATATAGACATCCTATAATTGCGGTATAATTCAAAGCAAGCATTTAAAGCTTCAAAGGCGATCGATTTTCCAAACTCGTAACCAGTTAGTGCCATCTGGAGAGCGCCATCACTTACACCAGTTTACAGGACAATAAACAAATCGGAGAGGAAAGACGTTAACGAGTCACACCAGCTGTTCGCAGCAGGAACTAACGAGGTGGGGTGATTAGTCCAAAACGATGATACGCCTTTGTTCGAGGTCGATCGAGAACTGTCAACTTGGGTACTTATCACCCGGAGAGGTAACAGTTATTACAATGTCTAATAGACCGATCTTCCTTATCTTGCTCACTTTTTTGAGAATAGCGTTGGCAACTGATGAAAAGTGCTTGGTTGTTTTAAAGTGGATATTTTAATGACGTCATAACTCAATAGATCTAAAAATAACTAGAGTAATACTTAACTAATTTCAGATAAAGTCCAGTTCAGGTTTCGTCTAGGCAGGACGACGGATCTGGTACAGATGTCGTAAAAGTATTAATTAATAATTCATTAACACCAGATGTTCGAGATAATTTTACTGTACTAACCTACTGTTAAGAAATAGGGGCATGCCCGATACTTGATAGTATGACCTCGATTGTCGTGACACCATCCATGAACAAGGTTAAAATGTAATATTTGAATCATCGTATTCAATATTATATTTATATTGAATCAGTCAAGGGCAGCACTCTACAGCTCTTAACACTAGATTAAAGAAACCTTCATATCAATTAGCACGGTAGAAAAGAGAATATTTTTGGGGTAGACTGTAGCAAATAACATGAAAGTAATAAATATGAAGCTTGAAAAGATATTTCCATATAGCTTGTTAATAAAAGAATATATTTAATCTAATAAAAAAATAAGATTTGTCTCTAGAAAGAGTATAAAAAGATCTTATATTTACTAAGTTATTTATATGTAGTTTGTTAAAAGTAATAATAGTATCAAATGTGTTGTGCTTGAAGTGACCTGTACAGGGGCTTTACCACAGCTTTCATATAATAACTAAATTACGAACCAAAAACACTTTTTGAGCAAAATTTTTGGTTGAACGAAGCACAAAAAGTTAAACAAACGAGCAACCACAAGTTCGGCTAGTTAGCTTTCGGATTTATTTTACCCCGGTTTATACCAACGTAGTCCTTATCTTGACCGCAGTAATGACTACATCAAAGGTAAATTAACTTTAAACGGCATTTAGCGTTCTCAACGTGTCTGGTATTAAGCAGTTTAATATCAAACACTGCGCGAAAATTAGATTTCTTATAATTAACTTGATTTTCATTACTAAGCTTTTTGGACGAGAGTGCCGAGGAAGCGAGGATAATTTTATAAACAATTGAGCAAAATCGAATTGGTAAGGCTTTTCTAAGTGTAGAAAAGGTTCTGTACATTGGAGCTAGAGAAGTATGTTTTGAAGCAGGAGACACATTTATATGAACGGACACTTTCACGTCCCACATTTAGCTTTAGTTACCAAAGAGGTTATTATAATGTTTTATAATAACCTCTTTGGTAACCTTAGTGATAATATCGAAACTTGTATAGAAATCCTCGAAATTCATCTAGAAACATATGGTGATTTTGGTTTCCTTAGAAGCGTCCCAGGTACATGTTACCAAAAAGTAAGATTTTGGTACCAAGGTATACCATGGTTCCGAAATTACTGAGAGAATTCGTAATTCCTTACAGATTCGATTTTGGGGTTTTCGGCGTTGTTTTAAGAACTGAAAGCATATGCTACTACACTATAAATTATACTTATAATCATCATCATGACAAAAGTGGTGACCTGATGATGGGATCCTTGAGTAATCGAGGGAACACTTCAAACTTTGTATAGAAACATATAGTGGTTTTGGTTTCCATAAAAACGTCCCAGGTATATGTTACCAAAAAGTAAGATATGGTACCAAGGTATACCATGATTCCAAAGGTACTGAGACAACTCATGATTCCTAACAGATACGACTTTGGGGTTTTCGGCCTTGTTTTAAGAACTGAAAGAATATATACTACAACAAAAAATGTATTCATAATCAACAACTGCAATCACACCAGGCAACATTTATTATGATTCTATTATATCCAAGAACACCTCAAAATTTAAAGGGAAATATGATTTTGGTTAAGATGATTTTGGTTTCGTGATAAGTATCCTAATCGCTTAGCACCAAAAAGTAAGATTTTGTACCGACGTATACCTACCATGGTTCACAAAGTGCAAATGGAACTCCTTATTCCTTAAAGTTACGCGTTTGTAGATTTCGGCGTTGTTTTAAGAAAACAATTTATACGCTACTAAGCAAATTATATCAATCATCATCATCGTCATTGCTACTATGGCTTTTTTCATATCTATGGACGCTATACACCACGTCAGTCTCGCTCCATGGTAAGTACCTGGAAGACGTTACGGGTACCAGACAATGGAAATATATTTAATACTTTTATACTGTACACATATTTCATATTTTTATTATATGATACACATATTTAATACACATCCACGACCCAGGAACATTTAAAAACTTTCGTTCCGTCGGCGGGTACAATTAAACCCGACGGGCGTTGTTCTGCCGGTCGTTTACACTGTGGCTAAGTACCGCGCCGTACACTCATTGGAATAATCCTGTGCCACCACCGACCATTCCCAATTCTTTCATAAAAAGGCCGGCAATGCACATGCTACTCTTCGGATGTTACGAGTGTCCATTAGCGACGGTACTTGCTTTCCATCAGGTTAACCGTCTACTCTCGTCTACTTGCCCCTTAAATAACATAAAAAATTCTCTAGGTATAGGCATTTTATTTTGGGTGACTAAAAAGGGTGAAATTATTATTATTTTGAACAAAAAATTGATACCGACTTCAAAAAAAAAAACAAAAATAATAAAAAAGAAACTAAAAAGTATTAATTAATATTTTTTCTTTAATAGTGCCTGTTTTAAAATTCGGTGAGGCATCAGCCTATTTCCGTACACAATCTTCATTATTGAATCAATCTTGATTATATAATGAACATTGTCTACGGAAATAGGCTGATGCCTCATCGAATTCTAAAACAGGCACTATTAAAGAATAAATATTATTTAATACTTTTTAGTTTCTTTTTTATAATTTTGTTTTTTACTTTGGAAGTCGGTTTTAATTTTTTGTTAATGTATGAACAAGTATAGCTGGAGCGCTTGCCCATACGAACCACAAAAAACTTTTAGCGCCGCAACCTTAACAGTAAATAGGTATTTAACCAGGGAAACATACACAAGGGTGTGTAATACACATAAAAATATTTTTTTTTTTTTAGAAAAACAGCTTTTAACGTATAACAATAAAATAACATATAATATAAGCCAATAAACTTTTTACAATTAAATATTACAAATTACGTGAATTTTGTGTGACATTATTAGGACTTGATTTTGTTGTTTAGTATACCAACGCCCAACTTATACTTTGACCAATCAAAAACTTTAAGGCCCTGTTACACTGCTTACTGATAAAGTTTCTTATAGGCTATCCACAACTTTTTTGAAAGGTTCTCCATACAACATCTGTCAAAATAAGTCGTGGATACGACACTTAGCAGTAAGCGGTTAAACAGGCACTTACACTTTTAAGAATTACCATTCCTTTTAGATGCGGATAATTCTTGTCGCCTGAATATTGAATATTGTATAAAATGATAAATTAATAATTACTTACCGGTATTGAATTTGCAAATATATCAATGACTTTCGTAATTTAGTATCGTAATAAGTATCATTTAGGCCGTCAACTAAATACTTTCGGCCTTGGTCATGTAGCCTCAGTATTCGTTATTGAAATCGAAAGCGTGTTGTCTAGTCGGTGTGAAATAATAATGATGTCATGCAATTCGAGCCATCCTAAAATTACTTTTGAACATTTTGTAGAATATATTTGCATGAAATTTCTTGTGGTTTTGCATAAAGCGGTTACACAAGATACTTAATTTAACATTGACTTTAAAATAATTTTGACCAACCTATTACTAAAGGAGTACGTGTTTATTAACAGAAACACAAAATGTATTGAAACTTTAACAATGTTACAAGGGATGCTACTGGTCTACTGCTGGCTAAAGAAAATGTTTTTCTTGAAAGATTTTGTGTGTTTTTTTGTGCAAAGAATATTCGGGAACACCTTATACTGTCTCATGTCCGGTGAACATATTCCGTCCTTATTCCCATAGCCATAAGGTTCAATAGTGTTTCATTTGTGTTTTCTACCATACATAGATAGAGCTCGTGTCAAACCTGTTGACGAGATAAAACTGACACTATCAGCCGACACATTGACAGGTGTCATTTATGATGTATAGCTAATTCGTGTGAGGCGATAACGTGAGAAAAATCATCGCAATGCAAGAATCCTCAGCAATGCTACGCTGCATTATGCTTTTAATAGAAAAAAACCTACCAATTAAGCATACGTGTAATCACAGTCGCTAATGCTGTTTTTGCTAATAAATAAAGAGCATATTCTGTTTTATGTAATCTGGGGGCACGGCAGTGCCCCGCCAAGATGAGCAAAAACGAAGCGATTGGCAGGGCACTACCAACCTTTTTTTGAATATGATTGTCACTTTACTGCATAAAAGAGTTATGTCTTTTATGCAGTAAAGTGACAATCATATTTATCAAGAGCAGCTTTATATAAATAAGAATCAGTGCTTTAGATATACGTTAATGTTTCATACGTTTCGTTGTGACTGACCTATTATTACTATATATTTATTCAACTTCATTATTTTTGTTCTATGTGTTCAGTCAAGCGTTACATTCCAGGAATAATACTTTGTCTATAAATGAAAAAATATTTAGGGTTGTCAACAGTTCAAAGTTATTGTTCAGTTATCTACGACAGTACTTTAAAGTATGTACTTTAACTATTAATTAATTACTTCCGTTTCTCTCATTTACAATTTATTCCGTACAACATATAATCTGTACACGTATACTCTGTACACGTACAATAGTACATACATCGATTGATATATACAGAAATTGTCTACCGAATCCTCTGCAGTCTAAAGTTTTCCGTGAAAAAAACTTGGCAACCCTATTGTACATGAAAAAACATTTAACTACAAATGTTCTTCGCCATATGTAACGCGTTTAAAATGATATCTGGAAAAGTTCCAATATTCCACAATCGCTCGGCTGTTACAGACGATTTGATATAAATTCCTAGCCACCTTAGGTAGGTCGGATAATTTCGAAGTGTCGAGGATTCTATCGACTCTCAGTTATCACCTCTGAAATATGTACAGTCGGATTCGTAACTTGGTAGGAAATTATTTTTTTAAATCTAAACATGTATTTAATTATTAATTTATTTCGATTAAAAAAGTTGCCTCAGTTCTACCAACTAATTTTTACGAATAGAAATCGACGTCTCAATCGGAAAAGCCACGAGCTGCAATGTTATATAGTAGAATCTAAGTACTAACATATTTAGGTAGGTACTACGTCTACTCGTATAATAAAATTCACACTTAAATTTAATTTAAATACGAAGGTTGTTGTTATCATCTTGCTAGGATTTAGCGAGATTCATAAACCGACACGGTCCGTTAAGTCTACGTATGACGTTCGTAACTATTGCGCATATCTTCATACTTATAATATTAAAATTTCTTTAATATTATTAGTATGAACATATACATGCATGAAACAAAACTGGCTACACAATAGGATATGCATTATTTTCAATTATTTAGTTATTTTTACGATTTAGTACACTAAGTTTTTTTATAATTTGAAAACAAGAAAGTTACAAGTCTGTTAGAAAGAGAGATCCCATTGAATGTGACGTCAAAGTATATAAGCTGCATAAGCTCATTCCTAATTACATTTTTAGAGATGGGTAGAAAACTTAAATCGCTATTATCTTACTTATTTCTCAGCAGAAATCAGCGATTTTTTGTCATTCCGTATATATTTTAGCCCACTATCATAATATGCATTCAAATTTGTTTTACTCGCATCTTCCCTATTGCGATGGGAAAATAAGAAAACATTTTTACAATGACAGAAATATTTACTGTTAGTACTCAAACCAACGAAAGTATTACTGATATTAATTCAGGACCTTAATACATACACACTTAAAAGTCCGCCGCTATATAAAATCCACGCGAAAGACGACGAGGTCTTCTACACGACGACGGTCAGAATTCTGAGAGGAACTTTATGCCTTCGACATAAGGATTGATTTCATGAAACTCCGAGGTGAAATAAGTGTGGATGAACAGTGTACCCAATAATTACCTTGACTTCCGATAATGACTTCACGAGGTCGTTTAACAATAGCTTCCCTAATTGTTAAATCGTCCACTTACATTACATAGCCGCCTGTTCTTTGATCTCATGTGAAAAAATCTAATTTTCAAAAGATAGAATATTTTAAGAAAAGCACGCTTGTTGCTAAACAAAAATCTAACAAAAACTATAACCCATCTTGATTAATGTTGCGAATTCAAGCCAAGGTCAAGAATGAGAAAGCATTTGCTCTAATAAAAAAAACTCTAGGAATAAAAATGATTATCCTTGACTTTCAGACATTCTTCCCTTGGACAAAAAAATGTGTGTACGTATATTATGTTCAATAAAGTGTTCATAAGCTACATCAGATAGACACGCTGGAAAATATCAGTCGCTAACTAAGTTACGACGGGGTACGGCAGGCAATAATCGAATGCTGTCTAAAATTTTCCCCCCTTCCTTCACAATATTGTGACAGGTGTTTTGAAATTTTAAATGAGCCCTTTAAACTCATTAAAGCACGAAATAATAGGGATGTTGCTTCAACAGGCTTCTCAGCAAAGCTTCTTATTTTGCCGAATAATAATCTTAATCCTGCAAATACTGGCCCTTTAGTACGCATGGCCTAGATCTGCTCGCGGTCAGTCCGATGAGATCGATCGGGCTCGTCATATATGGGGGCCTTAAGAATAAAAAAAACTTTAAGGGTAAGAGTTCATTTCTGAGGCCGCACATCCTAAATAATGTTCAGATGTTCAGTCTGCCAGTACCTGCGCTCTGTGGCATAGTAGAGCTTCCGTTGTCTAGTGGGAAAGATCTTTTCGTTCGCACTCGGCTTCATAATACGGATGCTCATTGCCATGGGAGAGCTATGCTTCGGCACGAATGGGCCGGCTCGATGGGAGTGATACCACGGCCTCACAGGAAACTGACGAGAAGCGGCGTTGTGCTGTGTTTCGTTTTAGTGATTGAGTTTACCGGTAGCCCAACTTCCCTAATCCCCCTATACCTATTTACCCCATTCGAAAGATTCTTCGGACGTCACAAGTGTCTATGGCCGACGACAATTGCTTTCCATCAGGTAACCCGCTGCTCGCTTGCCTCCTTAATATCATAAAAATGTAATCTTTTAAAGTTAATCCTAGACTACATTTACAGCTTGAATAATGCACTTCATACGTCACAAGTACTTTCAGTACATCATAGCTAGTTAACGCAATTAGTTTTATTACTGTGGGAAGATTGGTGGACGTTTTTCACGCGATTTTATTAAGTGCGACGGGCAAAGCCGGTGACAGATTTAAACGGTTTTAAGTGGTCCGTAAGTGCACACTGTTTACGTCTTAAGTATCACAGTTAATTGTTACACTGAAATAGCTAACCTTGCGACGCTTCAAACGCTTTAATAGTTTATTTCTCAACGTTTTTACCAAATTCTTACTTAGAGCTGAGTAAGAGAGGCGACATTAGATACAGTTCCAATGACTTATCAATGGTTGAATTTTTTGTTAACATCAATTCTGAATTAAATTTTATGTTGTCTCTAAGTTGCCTATTTATGAGACACTAAAAAACTTAACAAAAAAGACCTGGATTGTTATAAGTTTGCATAAAAGTTGAAACTATGGACATAACCAAATCAAGGTGTGTATTAGTTACTACTAATTGGAAATCCTCTTAGGTTAAGCCGATGATCTTATTACAACAAACAAGGATATACAAGAACCTGCTAATAATGGTCGAGGTTAATTAAAGTTTACCAGGGTTGCCTCCCCGGAGATGTTTCGCGAAGTACTGTGTTACTTATTCCTAAAAAAAACATCCAAATCTGCCAACCCTTGGACTGATCCTATTTAAACAATCCCAAACTTCAAACCTCTATTGTCAACTAATGCTACGCAAACATTCAAATAAGATTACCGAAGATCTTGGTATCATTTAATCTCTAGCTCGTCCAATTTAGGTTAGGTGGTATCGACAAAAGTATTCTCATTATTTTTAACGGTAACAACGAGCGGCGTATCGCCTGACGATAAGCATGAATCCAGTGGTACTTCCTCTATGACACTTGTAATTTATTGGTGTTCCATACTTGATTTTCTGTTCAAAATCACCTCAGGCATTGTAAAGGTAATGCAAGCATTTTTCGTTATACAATGATATTCATCTGGTCAAGCCATTTGTACAGAAGCATTGCTGTCGTCATTTTGAAGCATGATAATTTTATAACTTTACCGAAAAGAACTCGAGACGAAAGGTATTTGTCTGTGAAGGTGAAAGATTCCTTTTTAACGCACATAGCAAAGAACATTCGTCGTTTACCGAAGAAAATGTCGGGATCTCTTGGAATTTTAAATTTTCAATAAAACTTTACGTACACTCCTGAGTGAATTAGTTAGTTTAAATGGAACAAGTGCAACTTCAAACTCACTGCGCGACTTTAATATCGAATTCGCTTTTGAAAGAATAAAAACTGAAGATTACGGAATCTCATTTCTAGAAATAAGCCGCATAAATGCAGAATACATTTGGGACAGATGAGCGTAAAAAACTACGATACAGTACCTGAAATCCCAATCGAATCCATATTCTGAAATATTTTTATGTTTAATACAAAACTGAGATATCGTACTGATATGGTTTGCTTGCATTATGTATTCAAATTTGCTTATCGCCTCAAAGTATAGCCTTCGGGGGATTGTCTCGCGAGTGTACAGTCAACCACATGTCATCAGTACACCGACTCAGATGCGTCACTTAACTAATGCACTCTAAAACCTGTACTAACTTTCCAAAAACTGTGTTAAATGTTTGATGTTATTCAAGAAAGAAAACCGCAAATAAATGTCTAAGATGTACTCTACATAAACGAGTGAGTGATTCTATCCGAGAAAACTTATAGCGTACATAATACAAGAACATTCAGGTTTACTACGCTACTCTGATCTTAAAAGCACTAGTACGCCAGCAGTAAAATTCTTTCTATGTTTCACACTATCGGCTTAAGTGTAATTACGAATCATTTAAATTAATTATTACTAGAAGTTGCCCTGTGGTCGAAACTCGAAATTCTACCATAAATAAAATCCATCGTATAGAGGAGCTATAAAAATATATAGCTAAAATAATATCAATACCCATTCATATCAACCCAGGACATTAAATCTTATTGAAAAAAATCACAAATTTCAACCATAAACAAAATAGTTCGTGTAGTTATGATTATCGTGTCAGGAAAAAATATCGCACTAGTGCGTAGCGTAGCATTGTTTTTATTTATTAAAAATATGCAAGATTAAAATCTATTTTAAAATAACATTTGTATTACACGCTCATCCTCCATATCAATATCATACTATTTCTGGGATAAATTTTTTGCTTTTATATCTACGCGTATTCCGTATAAAGGGGTACAAAGTTTTCCGCTCGCGTATTAATATATAGATTATTAACTAGCCAATAACTATAATATGTTCATATGACAAGTGAATTGTGATGAACAGAAATCATTATTGTTCAACATACCTACTTGGTGCTGTATAACCAGCTTTCTTTATACACCTAGGACTTCTCTTTGACTGTACCAACAAAACCTTGTTTCGGTGCCTATAGCTTTGAATAAATACGATCGGAATATATTATCGGGCGCATTACGTACGTTTCGTTGGAGACGTATCTGCAGATTTCAGCTGCACTTTTGCACAGAACTCGTCCTTTTGTGCGCCATTATCACTTCAAGCTTAGGCGCGTTAGATTCGGAACAAATTCGAACCGATGATAGTTTGTAGAGCAAACTTTGATTAAACTTATTTGAAACTCGGTCGTAGTCTAACAACACGTTTCAATTTCTAATTTGGCTTCCAATATTTTTCATAATGTCTTTCCGACAGAATCACTCACTATCTCGTCTCTTTAAAGATGGTTTCGAAGACATTTTCAATCTCCTCCAATTTTCTCAAAAAGTAAGAACCGATTGGAAATATAAAACAATCACGGGCAGCGGTTTTAAAGTTATTAAAGACATACTTTGGCAGTGACAGCGGTAATTAATGACTCCCACCCCCCGTCAAAATACAGACACGCTCGACTTCCCCTGTTGATATTTGAGCCCGTACTAAATATTGGACTTTATACCGGTAATTAAGTAAATGTCAATGAGGGTTTCAATTAATCTATCGTGAATTTTTTAGTAACGATTTTCTGGGGTCTGTTCTAGACGGAATGAGAAGGAGCTTTGGCTCTATCATATGTTTGTTACGTTATTCTCTAGATTAGTGGCTTATTTTTCTGTCACGTTCCAACAGTCATGTCGTTAAATAACAATTTTGAAGTATGTTCCTAAAACGGCAGTACCTGTGTCAATATTAGGGGTTTCTACTTACTCGACAAGTATCATTCTACAAGCGGAGCATATAGTTAACTTTCAAACACTGTCCTGACACGCTTTTTGCTTTAGCTAAACTGCAATACAAAATATGAAACGAATTCCAAATCGTATATTGGAATATTATCGTACAAGTAATAAAATTGAGATATCCGTGTATGTACCGTATCGGATACTGATAAGACGTGTAACGGACAGATTGGCGATCTCGGTCGAGGAGACGCGATATCTGTGTAACATCTCAAAAGATTGCCGGGGGTTTTGTGAATACCTCGGAATTCAAATTCTAGTAATGTCGTTACTTTTCTTAGATGTATCTTATTGACAGGACAGATTCTGCTTTTCTCCTGGCAATAGTTACTACGAATGACAGCCTAGGTACATATGTTCAACTTATTTGTTTTGTACTAGATTCAATGCTTTCGGTTGATAGTCATCTAAGACATTGGTATGCTTTTTGGATATCACGCTACTTAAATTTTGTTTTACTTCATTACTAATCAACGTACAGATTACTAAATACAGATTAATACTATATAGCAATAACGTAATTTATAAAGCTTCTGACACACGAACAAAATCCCGGTCCTCACTAAAGATCATATTGATCAGTGATGTCAAGAAGTAAATTTATCTGGCCGAGTCGAGTTCGCGCCCAGATCCGGTTGTTAAGTCCAATCGAAACTACTATTTTTATTGCTCATAATGCTGGCATAAAGCTATTTTTGAAACATTTGGAAGCTGACGGTATGGCGCCGGATGCCAATGCTGCAATTTTTATTTCACTGCCAAAAACCGTATACTTTATTTTTGACTGACAATTATCACGGTTAAGTATAGACATACTTATGAGGATTAGGTGCTGTTTCACTATTTTCTGATAAGCACTATATAGGTTATTCATAACTAGTCTGACAGATGAAGTATGGTAAATCTGGCAAAGAAGTTGTGGATAACCTATCCGACACTCATCAGGAAGTGGTAAAACAGCTTCATAGTTTCGGTAATAACTATATAATTTTAGAAGATGTATATAGACATGTATACTCTACCATTAAAAGCTAAAGCTTTAATGAGTGCTAAAATTTTTTAAACTAAGAGTAGTAGAGACTTAATTTTACAATGCATATTATAACGAGATGCGTCTATTCTGAATCAGGATTCTGATCTGCCCCGCTGCGCCACGTCAAGTTTTTATGCTGCACCGAAGCTTTATTAATCCTTGTGAACTACAAGTTGCAATAAAAATTAAAATTTCGAAATGTAACTAATGCGCGTGAGACGTATCAATTTGTTGAAACGGACCATGATTTCCTTTTTTACAATTAGAGAATTTGAAACAGATACAGATCTAAGTAATTTGGTCGGGTTATGTCAAGCTTTACATAGAATTGATATATTCCCACCAAATGACGTAGGTCCGTCCCAGTTGACGGACTCTCTTTCTATTTTTATTATACAATATAAATTAAATATCAAGGTAAACTATGTAATTACTATTTACTTAAGTTGTGTTAAATTGCACCACATTAAACATTTCCTTTTAATTTCGTCATTTACGTCTGTTTTAGGATAAATACGTGTTTATTATATAAAAAGACTATAGCCTAATTAAAATAATATTATGAAGATTTCTCGTAGCTCGCGCGTGAAGAAGACACAACACAGAAGATTACTTGGTAGGTAAACTCGTATTGGCTTACGCCACTTAAAAATCATGTATACGTGTACGCATATAAGAATCTCATCCACACTTCATTTTAGATTTTTTAATATTAGTCACGCTTACTTTTCGTATTATTATTATATTATATAACAGTGTTTTATGTAGATGTATTATTTAAAGGTTGTTTCTGAATTTCGACGATAGATGTCCCGTCAGTCCTAAATTATAATTATGACGGGACGTCTGTCGGAAAAGCAATTATAGGTATAAGTTACAAAGAAGTGAGTACCAATATAATCAATATTTTAGCCCTGCGTCTATGTTCATCAGTAATATGGACTACTGTGAAGACAATAGCATTAACATCTGTTTCTCAATATGTAGACCGAACGAGTACAATCTACGACATTTGATCTCGCTACTGCTTACGACATCGAAATTACTACAATACGAAGTATCGCTTACGATCCTAATAATACCTTTGGGTAGGTTACTGAGTGGAATTGTATACAGGACAAAATATGTAGGTTAGAATACTTTGTGATGCAGCTGTACTCTAAGCTTGTTTATTTATAGTCAAAAATATTTTTATTCTTTGAAGATCCTAATACGAATAAGGCCACTTAATCATAACGATATCGAATGACATCTCGCATAGATTTGACATCAGTGTCAAATATTTTTGCTCACCCCATTGATACGACCCGACATCAGCTACAAAATTCTTATCCAAGTTAATTTAAAGATTGAATATAAAGTAAAAGTATGATAAGGCGCTATGCCAAAGGAAAAAGTAAATTATATTCCATAGTCAAGTCTTGGGAGCTTTGAGAATTTTAAAATGTCTCTCAAACAAAATGAAAAATCACTTGCTAACGTCAAACGAGGAATTTACTTAAGTCTTGTCTAAGTTTTTGTTTGATGTAATTTTATGATGTTCAAGTTAAAATTAAGCGACTGATTTTGTCGCCAATATAGAGCTATAGGGCGTTTTGGTGCGTGGTCAAGTGATCTATGGACACACAGCTACTGGATGACTGAATGTATCACGCAGTTATGATGTGATGCCTACATTATAACAGGCAGAAAAGATTTTTGATTTATTTTAAGATTTT
This sequence comes from Cyclargus thomasi, assembly GCA_026546445.1. Taxonomy (NCBI): domain Eukaryota; kingdom Metazoa; phylum Arthropoda; class Insecta; order Lepidoptera; family Lycaenidae; genus Cyclargus; species Cyclargus thomasi. The sequence continues at coordinate 47,142 of JAOTAV010003040.1, read as the reverse complement.
TATAAAACAAGAAATAAAAGCTTATATGAAAATACTTCTTAACGCGAGCGAAGCCGCGGGCAAATGCTAGCACGTATATAAAATTTTTAAACAAGTTTTAATTAAAATATAAAAATACGATTTATAACGAACACTTGACAACCGAGCATCCCGCGCATTGTTACCAAAATATATACTGCGTATAAAACTCTGCGTGATCGTAACTTTTAATGTTTTCAATCTAAAAATGACAACAACAATAAAGCAATACAAAAACAATAAAAAACAATGATAAAGTACTGGGCTGTGTCCCAAAAGATATGGAGCAGTTTCATTTGATCGTCAGTCGTTAGCATTAATTAAGAATTCTGAATAAAATAAAGTACGAAAATATTATGTTGTGTTCCAGGCCACAGCACAAAATACTTCATTTAGTTATATTACTATCGTTTAATGTTGACACAAAAACATATTTGGCCTTAGAAAACCCTCGTAAAAGGACTTATGTATATATCCACTTAGGTATCTATAAAAATCTTTTAATTGCGAGTCGGATTCGCGCACGATAGGTTTCGTACCAGTGGAGAGCAAAAATTAAAAAAAACCCGTTTTTGAAAGTTAAGCAACTAGAGCCGTTCACGTACTATCTCAAGCACTAGCGCGATGTAGACATGTCATCTTAGCGACATAATTATACTAGCAAAAGGTGGCCATATATCACATTTCTTGAATGAGATCCATCTGTGTAGGTTGTAGACGTCATAACTTTTTTTTTCACCTTATCTCATAGTATTTAAAAAGGACACTAGACAAACAAATATTCAGCTTCTGCTTACGGTTTCGCTCGCGTTAAGAATAAGTTTAATATAAACTAATAAACCCAATTATATCCCCTTGAGGTTGAATTGATCAAAATTCTTACTAGCGAATGCTTACGCTATAACATCTACCTGCGTGCCAAATTTCAGCCCGGGGTGTCCAGGGGTTCAGGTTCCAATTAATGTGTCAATCAGATTATATAATATTAATATAACATCCATACTTATAATATACAGTTGAGGAGTTTGTTTGTTTGAAAGCGCTTGTCTGAGGAACAACTTAATCAAGCCGGAATTGGAAAAATATTTTTGTGTTGTTTAGCCCATTTATCGAGGAAAGACAATGCGCTATATAACATCATGTTACGGAGACGAGCAGTAATCAAAAATGTTGTGTAAATGTAATAATTTTCATGCGTACGTAGCCACTGGCAAAATCATTTCAATAATTAAAACTGAATATGAACAACTAAAATATGAGCAGGCGTTACTTCGCAAAAACGTCGCGAACCGACTTTGAACAAAATTCATGCAAACAACGGTACCTAAACAAACAGAATAATCGACTTGTAAAATACCACAACTCAGGGACCTTCAAATATTAAGCGATCGTGAAGAGGAAGCCAGTTCAATAAACCTGACGAATGTACAGTCAACACCAATGAGACATTTTCCGATCTCAAGCGACTCTACGGATGTCCATGGCCAACGGCAGTTGCTTTCCATCAGGGGACCACCAGTACGCGTATCACCGGGGATTCGCAATTCCCTATGCCTAAAGAGTTAAAAAGGATTGAGCAAACTATGATGGTGCGTGCCGGGACGCACCACATTCTCCAAACAAATTAATCGACCGAACGCGATCTATTGCGCTCGGCACGCTCCTAAAAGATACAATTTAATTTTTTTAATAATATTTGATTAGTATATTTCCACGTGAGTGTACGAAGCGATGACAAAACTCGTCATACAGCGAGCTTCTTACATAAAACGTTTCTATTTGCTTAACACATTAGACCTCTGTAAACGTGCGCCATACAAATAGACGATTTCTGGAAATCTCGCACTTTCCATGGACTCATCATGAATATAAATCATCCGGGAGCATCGGGAAAGTATTGGCCGGGAGTAGAGTGCTCTACACTCTCTTAGTTAGTATCTTAAGCAACGTCATAGTTGGTCAAAAATTTTAGGGGGGGAGTGTACTTCTTCTTGTACTACACTGAAATCCTCCTTGTTTTCTTTCAGGATTGTACGCGCCCTATCGCGTTGTTATTTTTATCGCGTTGCTATTTTGTAATACGGCCTCCGATGCGAGCTTTTTTCATCTCCCAAATATCAGAACGCAAAAAGAAGTAGCCATTTCAAATATCTTTTTATGAATAAGAAGTTACTAAAATATAAACATAGGTAGATAATGTATTAAGAAATAAGTAAAATTAATTAAATAGCAACATAATAATTTGGATATGTACATAAAAAATTATTATTCATATTTTGAAACATTCTACGAATATATATTCGTAGAAATACATTAAAATAGCAATGATTCCAACAACCTTGCATTTAAGTGGGTACTTGCGGAATGAAAATAAGGCTTTAATTTGCTAATTTACGAATTACGAGTTTTGTTTGCTACTAAAACACTTCTAGACCTCTTCAAAGGGTATTTATTTCACTTGAAGTTGTAAAATGTATTTAATAAACTCAAATAAAAAGGCCTACGTCTTAGAGTTCCGTATAAATTTGTCTGTACTACCTAGTAGTAATATCTTTTAAGATCCGTATTCGATATTTTAATAGCTATGCCCAAGTTTGGTATTGAATTAAATAGTTCTAAAGAATTATCCTTATTTGGCTGAAATAACATTGCAATCATAGATCTACGAGTTATCTTAACCTTCACGCTTTGAATGTCTAAAGCGTTACGACTTGATACGTTTTAAAGCAACATAACACGCGCTAAGGATTGTTCCATGCTTCATATCCGAACTAAAAGTCTGTTGTATTCCTTGTTAACAAGTATACTGATACCAACTAATAATAAAAAAATATATTTTTTTAGCTTAGCTCAATGTTCATCATATTTAGAAATCAGCGGCAATTCTAATAATTTTATGAATAGTGAGTACTGAGTTGTAAGTAGATATATATCTGTAAAATAATTTCTAGCCTCTCAGACTAGAATATCTCACTCAGAATAAACTACTCACTCAGAATAAAATAGCCTCTAGAATCGTAACTATTACTTGCTAGATCTTAATCATGTTTTTATAAAGTGACGTCTTTTTACAAAAAATAATGTAACTGATTTCTTTTATTTCACTTCGTTATCTGAGTTGTTTTCTGGGTCGCAAAACACTATATACAATTTTATATGTTCTTTAATTGTAAGCCTTAAGAAAAATGTTTGTTTGGAACATCTATACACATAACATTAGCAAATAAATCTCCGATAACAATATACTTTCCTCATATACGTGTAGCAATTTATCCGTAGTCCGCGCGCTCGCCAATTAGTTTTTACTCATTTTCTATTACGACGAGAAAATATAGCCTTCGTACAATTTGTGTTGCTGATAACAATATTGTGTTTACATCCACAGGGTGGATAATATTTACAGCATTTTCAGCTTGGTAAAAACGTTGCTTAAACGAACTTTTTTATGTGCGTCCGTAGCCTAATGAGTAAGACCTTTGGTTCGCATTCGAGAGGGTGCAGAATCAGACCCCGGTGGAGGCGTGTACTATTGAGACATTTTCTGATATCAAGTACATAATACAGAAATTCATTGCCGTGGGAGAGCCATTTGGCCCGAATGGGCCGGCTCGACCGGAGTGATAACGGCCTCACAGAAAACTGGCGTGAAACGGCGATTCACTGAGTTTCATTCAGTGAGTTTACCGGTGGCCCAACTTCCCTAATCCCCCTATCTTTAGTTATTTCTATTCCCCCATAAAGACCGGCAACGCACTTGTGACTCTTCGGATATCTCGAGTGTTCAACTCGTTGCCGTTTAGATATCATAAAATAAGGACTGTCAAAAGGTGGATTGCACAACCTAATGTGTTTTTTAACGAATTCTCAAAGGTTTCTATTATAAATACTTGAATTATTATAACGATTAGTTGTGCTGAAAGGAGAGGACAAGTCTCTTGATAGGTGGAAAGTGACCGAAAAGTCAAGTGGATTATCAAACATCAGGCCAACTCTTGTTAAAAATGTGCAAGAAGCATAGCAAGGGGTTAAAATATTTCAGCCAAACAATAGAAGTGCTAATATTTTGCTGCAACGCCGGACGATTTAAAAGAGTAAAACCGACTCATTGTCTCACTTTTAACTAAAAGTTTTAACGTTCATCAGCCACTGATATAGGTCAGTGAGATTGAAAAAGATAAAATTATTAATTTAGTTATGTCAGCTAAACGGAATTGAATTTAATGTTTTCTTACAGAATTGTTAGAAATCATGTGTCATTTTAATACAAACTTTTGATACGCGATGAAAGTCACTTCGGGGGTAAAATTTGTCCAAATCCATTCACATCTACCTGGAGGACAGCTGATCCATCCAGTGGTTTGAGTTGCGTTCACTATGTCAGTCAGTCAATCACCTAAATTTCATATAATATTTTGATGGAAGGCATAAGATAAAAATCACTTCATTGGGTCGTAATTATTATTAGTATGGGTACCTCAGTCATAATAATTTGCTCATAAAGCTGTAACTTATTAACATAAACGCTTTATTTATATTTCAATGATATCTAAGTTAACATAGAAAATATTATCAACAAAGAGTCCTCAACTGGATGGTAGTTTTCTAATATCGTACGAGCTTATACGCCGGCGTATATTTCATTAACAAGCAAAGGGGAGTACACTTTGTCATCATAAGTTTTGAATTAGGTTAACGAAAACACAAAGTTACGCAAAGACAATATGTATTCCATGACGAGAGTATAGGATTTTTAATTAAAATAAACAAACGACGGATACTGTTTATATAATGTAACATTTTTTCATGTATACTAGAGGTCGCCCTGCAGACAGAATTCGACTATAAATATTTAAATCAATTCAAAAAAATTCACAAATACTTATTTTATTAAAAAAAACACACAGACATCAACCATAAACAATAAAATATTTTGTGTATGATTATCGTGTCATGTCAAAATATTGAAGTGTGCGTAGCGTTTTATTTATTAGAAATATGTAAGATAAAAACATACTTTAAAAAAAATGGTATTCCACGCTCGTCCTCAATATTAACTATAACTGGATGAAATTTGATGCTTTTACGCCTACGCGTCTTTCGTAAAAAGGGGTACAAAGTTTTCCGCTCGCGTATTAATATATAGATAATGTGGATTAAAGATGAGAAGTGATAAGCCTATGTCATATTATGCTTTGGCTGGCTTCTTGGGTTTTATCAGACTATTTATACGCCAGCTCATTTGAGTGCCTCGTTAAAGCTTCAAGAAATAACGCTACTTAATTAATACTTAATAGATAAACTCCTGTGAATAAACCAGAAACCCTGCACAAAAAGAGCGTTTATATATATTACAAATTTACAAGGACGTATTCCATTACTAGTTGCCCGCGATTATGCTAGCGCGGAATTGGAAATTTTGAAAACATTATATTTTTCCTAGACCAAATTCTTCAAAAAATCAAATCACTTGGTTGCCTCGTTAGAACGTGAAACACACTTTCCCACATATAATATTAGTGTGGATTCCAGAATATTTTTTACGCCTTTCATTATGATAGTAGTAACTCAGTGTTACGTTGAATCTGTGGACTGACTAAGATTCTCATAATAAACCGAGAGCTGGTAGCAATTTTTGAGTAGGTGTTTGAGTTAAAAATAAAGGACACCCCAATACGGAACTGCAGACCTCGCTAGTGAGAAACGGGCTTCAAAAAAAAATAAAAAAAAAAGGAATTTTAGTAAAATATATCTCGAAATAACTATGATTGTTTATTGATGAAAGATCCTGTATTAAAATTTCAAGTTGCCACAAATACATTTTTTATAGTTTGCAAGCAATTTTTGCAAACTATTTTTGCACGCGCCTGGCAATGTTAAAACTCCAACTAAATCATCTGGCTTATCATTTTTTCTATTCTTTAAATATTCAACTACTTCATATAAAAATACATTACATGACAAGGTGTTGGCTTGCCTCAAATACCTACTCAAAATTTGCTCTCAGCTCTCAGATTACAATATGTTTCGTATTAAGCAATATCATACTGCTTAATCCCTGAACTATCTAGGTTAGTGGACTCAAAAATTTAATCCAGACACAAGAACTGATGTCAAGTAGGTATAGAAATAGAAAATTCATACCGTGATTACAATTTAAGATTAAAATACCGATATAAATAGAATTCGTGCTCTACTAGGACCTGAGAGTCTTAAAGAGTTGATCATAGTTTTTAGTGTAAGTAAATTGCAGAGAGCCAATCCAAAATAAATAAATTGCTTGTGATGTACCAATTATTAAGCAGCCCATATCAAAGGACAAAGGTCTCATAAGTCATTTTTTACCTCTTATAAAGCCGCTAAAAGAAATTTTTTTTAAGAATTACGCTACGGCGCAAAGGTTTCCCTCAAAGAAGAATTGTTACGTAGATTCGTTTACGACCAGATTTTTTGTTTTCTTTTTTAAATATAAGATATTTTGAGCAATAATAATAAACTTAAATTACCGTGACCAGAAACCAGCATAATAGGAAGATTTTTTTTTTGTTCTAGACCAGAGTTCCAGGGGATAAAAATATTATCATTGTCCGTTTCTCCCAATACCCCTATGCTGCATCCAAATTGCGACAGAGTTTACTCAACAAGTACAGTACAATTAACGCCAACATTTGTGAAACATTGTTCAAAGAAACCAAAAAAAAGTCGTATAAAAAATTCAAAGCGTGCACAAGGGCAATTTACAAGCAATTAAGTTAAAAAGAATCTCAGCATGGGACATACGAGTCTATTAAAGTAAATCCTCCTTAGACTTGCCGAAGGGAAAAAACTATTGCCCCTGCAAGCGCCGCTCATTGTTTTAAAGTTTAAAGTATTTTAGTTGGCTAGCATCTGGTTAAGCAATTTATTACGGCTACTAGAACCTGATTAAAATGTTTCTTGGCAAGAGGAGTTAGAGCTCATTTCATGTACCATTATTTTAAAATTCAACCAGAAGAAATGATGAAGGAAAGAAATGAGAAGGAAGCAAAAATAACAAAGACAGGTAAGAGATTTCTGACATGACCATGTTGGTAAACGCAGGTGCAGAATCTAGTGGTCCCGTAGCAATTCGTTTTAAACCTTCCACGTCGGGGAATAAGTAGTTAAAAATGCAAATTCGGTAAATTTATTGTAAAAGGTTTGAAATTAAACGGAATGGAATTTTTATTTCGTTCCAGAGTGGCTAAACTGTTAGCAGATTTCACCCTAAGTGCTGAGGGTAGCTCTGCCTTATGAATATAGATGTTACGAAAATAGTACCACTGCTCTGGCGGTTCTTAAATCGATTCTGTAGTTCGGGAGTTACGTGAGTGCTTTGTTTCATAACCTTAATATGAAGTTTTACGTTTGGTAGAGTCGTCATGTATTTTGTTTAATTGACCCCTGATGAAAATTGGGGTGCAGACTAACTAGTCTTTTTCTTAGCCATTATCATGATCCCATGATCCTTATCACTAATTGAGAATTTTTAGTTAGTATTATAGTAGACAATAAAATTTATTACAACGAAAAAAAAAACTATTTTCTATGGCACCTCTTTCTTTATTGCGGACTAGCTGTTGCCTACGACTACGTCCGCGTAATACTTTATGAATTATCCCGTTTTTACAACAATTTTGTTTTCTGCTCGGTATTAGCGTGATTTTATGCTAGAGCGACAAATGGAATGCCCAACACAAAAACATTTTTTAATGCCGACCAATAGTACCTAAGATTAGCGCGTTCAAACAAACTGTTCAGCATTATATTGTTCGTATAAATGATATTTTACTTTATAGTGGCTATAATACTACCAAATAAAAACAGCTTTATTAATAATCCGATAAGATTTAACGGTATACTAGAAGCACATCATGATTCCATACGGCAGCTAGTTATAACGCTACCAAATTATATTAGCATGATGTTGAAATTGAAACGGATCATAGTAGTGGCTGAAGTGTTGATGAGTTTTAAAGGGGAACAATCGTTTGAGTATGCGCAGGAATGCTAGTATTGTCCCCGTTCTGTCATTGATCGACAGCCGGGAGACGTCCTTATATTGTTCACGGCCTACATTATCTCATAACGTTCTATCTGCATATTTTTCTGCATTACATTAGTCCTGTGCACTTTAAGTTATTAAATACTTATTGTAACACAAGCCTATCCAGTCCTGAAATCTCTCGTTACTAAAATATTTGTTAATGTTTCATTTTAGGCATTGTTTGTTTTATCTACTGAGATAGACGAAATAATCTCGAACTTTTTTCGCATGAAACTTAAAGGTGTTCTAACAATGTATTGTTTATTATATCTTTTTCTTCTTCTTTTTATTATTTATATATTCATTTGGACCGAATCATGGTTCTCCATGGTTGGAACCATGATTCGGCCCATATGGATGGGCTCGACCGGAGCAATACCATGGTCTCATAGATAAACGGGGTTGAAAAGCGCTTTAGCGCGAGTTTGCCAAAAACACAACTCCCTACTCCCACTTTCTTAGCCTATTATTATAGGTCAGCTAAGCACCTTAAACTGTTCTAGTGTTGCAAGGGCAGATGCCCGTTGCTCGTTAAAAAGTCCATCTATTCTATTATTATTGCATATAATAAAACAGTAAAATTGTCGTGTCTGCACTTCTGATTATTAACAGTAATAGAACACAAATCGACAAAAAAAGTTTTCTGTTTGTCTGTTTGTACGCTCTTATCTCCGGAACTACTGGACGGATTTGAATAAACCTTTTTTTGTTTGATAGCTAATAGGTCTGGGCAATACATAGGATATAATTTCCCGCAACGAAGTTGCGAGCATCAACTAGTTATAAAATTATTTAATAAGGAAAAATAATTATTACATAATATTATGAATACATCAACGAAGTCCAATATAAAACTCTACGACATGCAACAGTAATTGTAACGATTGTTAAACAATGAAGTCATAATTAAAAGGTACTTAAGCTTATATTATAATCATACAATGAGAACAGTGGATTCAACTATACGTATAAAGTAGGTATCTAATATATAAAATTCTCGTGTCACAGTTTTCGTTGCCATACTCCTTCGAAACGTCTTGACCGATTTTGATTTTTTGTGCTTATCCGGTATCTTTGAGAATCGGCCAACATCTATTCTTCACCCCCAAAATATGAGGGGTAGTACAACCCAAAATTTTTTTTTGGTCAGCTAATAATAATATAAGCGTTAATCTTAAATGCCCCTCTGTACCGATTTTAAGTGTTAAAGCGTGACGTCATAACGCTCAATGTCGACTGTCAAAATGCAACCATTGTCCTGTCTGATCTCTACCAATATTTTTTTAACAAAACCTTCTGTACAAGATTTAAAAGTTTATGTCGGCTCCACATCGGTGGCGTGAATTCACGCTATGAATTCACGACACAAGTTGTGCCATCCACATTGAACGTGCGTGACCCCCACCAAAACCGTCCACATTCTCGTTTACGCTGTTTAACGATGCTTCGCGGCACTAATCTGAGGCCGCCATTATATAGACCTGCTAGGGTTAGGATCTATCAAGACTAAAAACTGTTAAAAGACAAGAAGACACGAGAATGTGTACGTCTCTCATTTTCTCCTTCAAGCTCTAGCGCATAGAGTTCCGCTGAAATAGACTGCACATTGTAACTGTGGGATTTGAAAGTATGGAATCATTTACAAAGGGTGAGTGACTAGACAGCAGGGGATTTTTGGAAAAGGACCATCCATAAATTACGTCACACGTGAAGGGGAGTGGATAGTTCCAAACAAATAAAGGCAATGGACGTAAATGTATTGTTAACTTTTTAACTGTAATCAAAAGTTGTAATTCATAACAATTTATAACTGACCTACGTATCTTTATGAAGTGTCTAAAACTATAAAGGTTGGAATAGTACGGTCTATGCATGTTTATGAACTGAGGTTTGATTTTTCTGAGAGTCGTTTAATTGTAAATTGATTCCGTTATTTCGCTGCTAAAAATAATACCAAAAGACTAAAAATATTAATAATCTACATCGAAATACATAATAATCAACACTCAAATTTTACGAGACACACATAGAACTACTATAATTCTCTATGACCTCTAAGGTTAGCACCGTAAGATCTGTTTTTAGTAAGAAAGGTTTGAGATATAAAATTAATTTTAAATTCGACACGAATATGTTGGGCCGGATTCTAATAATAATCAACATATATGTAGCATAAACAAGAAAGTTATTGGCTTGAAACTGGTTTATAGAAAATAAACTGCTAAGTTTATTCTTTGAGTGAACTAAAGTTAATGATGTTTGTAACAGACAACAGGTTAAGGTTTAAACATCTTTCACATTGACCCTGATCTACCTGGTTGTTGGCATATATTCTATTTTTTTCTTATCATGAATCATAAAAACATAAAAAGATTTAACACCCACGTTGTATACCTATCTGTACAACAATTCCTGATTGTGTTATTCAAAATACGCTTGCAACAATCTTGTAGGATTTTCATTCTAATTCGAATAATTCTAAAATCATTCATGAATGGAACCAGTACTCACCTAGTAAAGAAGAGTGTTGCGCGCGCAGGTAATATCGGAATCCCACAGGTGAACTTTGTTCGAATTTCAAAATTCAAAATCTTCACAGGAATGAAATCCGTTACACAGGTCGCCTCGTCAAGTGGACGAGCACTTGTATTTACAAGGAGCCACCGATGAACTTCACTTGTTTACAAAATTATGAACTTCTCACTTATTATTTTTGTACACCACTGCGCATGTCCGCAAAACACGCGCCACTTTTCAAAGGTTATGTTATTCAAAGTAACGTTACAATGAATAAGCACAGCACAAATTACACATCCAATATTCTAGACGTTTTCGTCAGAAAATTCGAAGGTATCACACCACGTTCGTCAAATAAGAAGGCACCGATAGATACCGGCACTGTTTTTTATTTATCCAAATTCTGTGGCGTCAATATTGAAAAACTTAGTTTTGTTTGCACTCGCGATGATGCCGGGTCTACCTGCGCTAATTGAAGGCCGTATGCCTACTTTATAAACGTTTGTCTCGGAACCGGCAATTACAGTCGAACACGTGAAACTGTCAAAACAAAACTTTTGTAACTTTTACACATTAAACACGGTAGTTAATATTGCTGCGAATAGCGTGCGTTAAAGACGGAGCGTTAAAACCAAGGAATAAAAAAGAAAATAAACGAAGAAATACTAAAGTCGGTGACTGCGAAACCGAGCGTCCGACACTCCTGCTGAACGCTGTACTAAACGCGAGAGGCCGCACGACCCGCCCCGTCCCGCGCCGCGCCCCGCTCCGCCCGCGCCCTGCGACCCGCGCCCAGACACCGTTTAAAAAATATAAAACTTGTGCTTGAAAAAATCATGGAGTGCAAGGAGGAGCAAAGACCCTCCTCTCCTAATATTATATTGTTCGTTTGACGTAAGATTGTTTGAAGTTTGAACTTGAGTGCGGAGTGCGGGGGGCAGCGCGGGGTGCACTGCGCGGAAGAGGCGATAGTCATTCGTTCACACATTAGCACGTGCATGATTTGTTCAGATTAACTTAATATGAGACATTTATTTAATTCGCTTAATATTTTAAAGCATGAATATATTATTATAATTTAATGTAAAAGTTAAAAGATACAAATCGAATAGGTATAGGTTCAATCAGTGTTCAATCATTCAATCAGCAATGAAATATAACATATTTTAAATTTTAGATTAATTACTGATTCAGACAGTTTTAACCGTTTTAGCAAAAATAGCTAATATAGACAAATTTTGTGCTCTTACTTAAAAAATTTACGAAAAAATAGATATAATAATACAACCGAGTCTAATACTTTTAAAAATATATTTTTTTCCTCTTCGTTATTATATGGACGAAAATAATTATTACTGAAAAAAAAAAATTATTACATTAGTGTTAGTTTGGACTATTTCTGACGTCGCCTGTTTTTTTAAGGTTCCGTACACAAAAGGCAAAAACAGGACCGTATTACTAACACTTCGATGTCAGTCTGTGTGTCTGCCTGTCCGTCTGGCCTGGTTGTAACTATTGAAAGAACGGTAATAATATAGAGTTAAAAATTTAAGGCTAAGTGTTTTTGTTGCGTGATATAAAAGCAAATCTCCAGTAAAACAAAATAATTTTAATATTTAAGGGCGCTCTCGTATAATAATCGGGTATTTTGTTATCAGATGTCGCTGGTTTTTCTTTACAATATTTTGTTTAACCCCAAAACTGCTGCATCTTTAAAACAGAATTTTACTTTTATTTGGACACCTACATCCTCTGCCATCCGTTTGTTTAATGCCTTACCAGAATCCATACAAAAATCAAATTCCATTAATATTTTCAAGAGCAACTTATTAAACAACACTACTTAGATTTTTCTGCATAGTTTTTCCGTGAATAATCTTCTTCGTACTTAATATGTTTATTTTATTTAAAATGTAATTTATGTATGTATTCATGTTTATCGTAATATATGTTTACATATTATTATTCCTTTTTTTTTAATAATGGTGAAAAAACACGAGATAAGCTCGTTATTTTATTATTTTATTTTTGGTTCGAATAAAGCGTTTTGTGATTATTTATTAAGTTATAACCTGGTTGGTTAATTTTTAGAAACATGATTTCCCAATTTTTTTACTCTCTACTGGTACGAAACCCTATGTGCGCGAGTCCAACTCGCACTTGGCCGGGTTTTTAATTGTGGTCTTGCGTGAGTCGCGGCTCGCGGGACCTCAAAGTGCAGCAGGTAAAATTTTTTTGCCGTCGTTGAATGACCCTAAATATAAAAATGTGCCCCAACCACTAAATCAGCTGTTTGAAAGTTGGGACATTAGTGCAGGTTGGTTAATAACATGTAAAGCAGGTGTATAATACAGTACACTTTAAAGTTTATGTCTATGGTAAATAATAATTATTAAAGTGTAGTGTTTGTGTAAATTAGAAGTGTTGTGTTTTATTGCGGATCTAAAACGACAGAATTCCATATTTAAAACTATTGTAAAACTTTTTTTTATAAAAATTAAATAAACAACATTTTAAAAAAATATTATGAATCATCGACAACACTTTTTGTCAACCCAGCAAGTTTCGAACTCACGACTTCCGGCTTGGGCCCCTATAACTATAATATAATCACTGTAATGCCAAAATAAAAATAAAGGGAATATGCCTGATTTTTAATTATTTATTTAAATAAATCTATAGTTATTGAAAAACGATGTAATCCAATTAGTTTTATGACAAAATTGAAAATAACAAAGTTAATATTATAAGCCTTTCAAGTACTCAGAAAGAGAGATCCGATGTTAACAGTGACGTCAAAGTTTAAAGCTGCATCGAAAGTTCATATTAAATTACGTTTTGACAGAAAGGGATGGGTAGAAAACTTAAATCGCTAATAACTTACTCATATCGCATTAGAAATCTGAGATTTTTTTGTCATTCTGTATATATTTTAGCCCGCTATCATAATATTTTGCATTCAATAAACTTTGTTTTCGAAGCAGATTCCCTAGCTTGGTCGTTGCAATGCGACTGTGTCACCACTGACCCATCAGAGGGCGTCCGCTTCGCGAGTTCACGACTCACACTTTGCTAGTAAACATTAGACCTTATGTAATAGACATAAACATCTTGTCAGAGATACAATAAATTTGAACATAGGATGATAACCATAAGTTACTCATGTATAATATATCTATAGATATATACATATAGATGTTTTACATCACGTCAGTCTGGTCCCGTGGTAAAGAAACATATTTAATAGTTTTTATATTATACACATATGTAAGATTTTATTATATCATACACATATTTAATGAACATGGTCTTGGACCCAGGACACAAAAAAAAACTTTTGTTTCGTCGGCGGGATCAGAACCCGCGACACCCGGCTAAGGCTACAAACGCGCTTACCGCCTCAGTGGTCGTCTGGTTGGTGGTTTTTCCATAAAAATTGAAGACATAAGTGGAAGAAGCAGATAACTAACATTTAACAACCTTCGAGTTTATTATAATTTTCCTATAAAATTTTGGCAAATCTTGTAACTAACTGCCTATTGTATTATCTAGCTAGTATATCTAGCTATACATAAAACCCACAATATTTTAATTAATTTTTCGGGTTCAAAAGCGTCCATTAACGCAAAAATCCGGGAGTTTTTAAAATTTTTGTTATTTGCTTCATCTACTTCAACTATTTGAGCATGTTATCTTGTGCCACAAATCACTATGCAACCTTTCACAGCCGAAACGCTTTACCGATAGAAACAAATTTTATATGTATCGCCGAACGTATTTACTCTACTGCACTAGGAGGGCTATGTTTTGTATGTATACAGTATATATTATGTATGTATGTATATATCATAGACCAATTATTTTAGTAACATCTGTCGGTCAGATGTGAACTAAAAACTACGGACACGCTGACTTGCATGGGATCTGCTACTCTAGGTATAATTCCTCTATGCTATATGTGTATGTATGTATGTATGTATAATTGTTTGGCATGCTCTGCAGCCTAAACGGCTTTATGGATTTTAACGTATAAGGTATTAGATTCGTCTTGATAGCGCAAGTGACACCGAGTACATCAAAAAATTAAAAATCAAAATAGCGGATTCAAAGTCAAAGTTGTGGGGTTCCAAAAATTTTTTCTGCCCAATTAGGTCGAGTGGGGTATCGAAATTAGGGGTTTTAAATAGTCATTCTAGAAATATAAGCTATCCACAACTTTTTTGACAGATTCTCCATACAACATCTGTCAAATAAAAACCATGTGTTAGCGGTGAAACAGGCCCTTAGATTGTTTTCATACCTCAACATTAACGCCCAATGAAGTGGACACGGGTTAGCAGTAATTATTTTTTTAATGATATTTACGGGGCAAGCGAGTACACGAGTTACCTGATAGAAAGCAACTGTCGTCGCCTATGGACACACGTGATATCCAAAGGGAATAGGGAATGGTAATAGGTTTTTAGGGGGATTAGGGAAGTTCGGCCACCGGTAAACTCAGTCACTGTACAAAACACAGCGTAACGCCGTTTCACGCCAGTTTTCTATGAGGTCGTGATATCACCACGGTCAAGTCGGCCCATTCGTGTCAAAGCATGGCTCTCCCACGGCAAGTTATAGATATTTTGAGAATCTCCTAAAAATATCATAATATTAATTTACGCAAATGAAAACTACTGTGCAGTGAAAACTGAAAAGCTGCGATTTACACGTATCGTTCGTGACTGTATCAAATTAATTAAAAATGTAGGTCGGCTGATGTAAATACATCTAGTGACCATGTGAAGGGCTCTTACAGTTAGCATTTTAACTGGGTACCCAATTGTGACTAGTAAGGATGGATATACGGTCTATAACTTTAGGTGATAACAGTTTGTGTGCGTACTGCTTATTCGTTGCCATTTGCCAATCCCCCTACGGAGCTAAGTCAGTGGCGTTGAACGGAGGGTCCAAGGCAGCGCGAGCTGGTTGTCACTATTTCGGAGTGACGCCCACCAGGTGATTTTTTTAAGAGTAATGTATGAACAATAATTATCAAATCATCATCACTTGTATATCAACTCAGAAAAAACCGGCCAAGTGCGAGTTATCCTCGCACACGCAGGGTTCCGTAACAAACAACTGTATACACAACAAAAAATTGGTAAAATTTATTTCAGAAAGTTTTAAATTGACAAAGAAGTCTTAAATTTTATAAAAGAAAGTTTTTTTAAAAAAAAGGCCGATAGGATTCTAACACATGCCCCTCCGAACATAAGTTTACGTCCTATCCGCTCAGCCAAACTGCCGATAAATTCGAGATGCACATTGCATGTCGAATTTATCAATATAATCAATTAGTATCAAGGAAGAAAATAGCAAAAACAATATTTGTTATACTAGAGCCACTTTTAAATATTTATTTTTTTTGTATTTTTTTGTTATAGCGGCAACAGAAATATTCTATGAAAATTTCAACTCTCTAGCTATTACCGTTCTTGAGTTACAACCTGAAAACAGACAGATAGATATCGAAGTCTTTAGTAATAGGGTCCCTTTTTTACCCTCTGGGTACGGAACCTAAACTTTAGGAAGATAGCTACGCCACTGCCTAAAGTATCAAAGTTGAGTTTTGAGTCGGTATGGCAGTTGAATTATAACTTTCATTAGAGTCCTTGAGTAGGAGACAAAATTACTACAGTTCCCAAAAAATACACAAAAAACGAAGGTTTACACTTGATCGAAGGTTACGTAGAAACTCATTCTTGATCGAAGGTTAGGTAGACCTTCAGACCTGCATACTGCACCATTAACTAGCTAAATGTCCAAAAACAGAAAACCCGAGCTGTGTATATTTCTAGAATGGCTATTTAAAGCCTTTCATTTTGACACCCTACTCGACCTAAATGGGCGGAAAACTTCGGAACCTCATAATTTTGACTTCAGAATCCGCCATTTTGAGTTTTAATTTTTTAATGTACCGAGTCAAGTGTCACTTGCGCTATCAAGACGAATCTAACGATACCTCATACGTTAAAATCCATCCGCCATTTAGGCTGCCGAACGTGGCAAACAATTATACATACTCGTACATACATACATACATACATAGATACATACTCTCGAAAAACATATTAACCCTCCTACTGGCGCAGTCGGGGAAAAAATTACGAAAGATTGCAGGCTCTCATTGGCTCTTGGGCTACTAATTTAAGAGACATATTTATACCTAAAAGATTTTGCAATCTATACACATAATTAAACAGAAAAATTGGCGTGTCTGTACATTTCATATTTTTACAAAATAATCAGTGTGAGTGCTAAGCAACTGTAATAGGACACATATCGACAGGTTCTCTGTTGATCTGTTTGTACGCGATAATTTCAGGAAGCACTGGGCGGATTTGAATATATCTTTTTTGTTCAATAGCTATTCGGTCTGGGCAACATATAGGATACTTTTTATCCCGGGAAAATGTACGGTTTCCGCATGATACACATTTTTTTGCGTGACGAAGTTGCGGACATCAACTAGTTGTACAATATTTCGCTACTCCCTGCATACTATATGGTCTCACATTATCGTCACATCTATCCTTCTAAACTCAGAGTTAAGAGTACCAATTTTAAATAGATAATAGACAGAAATATAATGACTTTAACTTCCGTGCCAGTTGCCACAATTTTTTTTTACCATTAAATAAATATAAAAACCGCGGAGTCGTGTACCAATACTGTCGATAAATTAGAAAATCTCCGCTCTCAGGAGTTGCATAAATAACGTCAATAAAAAGACGAAACCCCGCGGGACGACGTATCATCTTACTCGACGATACCGAGACGATACAAATTGGGTTCATATATGGGAATATATCGGAAACTAAAAAGATGCGTTCATTCCAATATATGTTATGAGAACTCGGTAGTCGATTATAGGACGAGTAAAGGTGACAACACTCATACATATAGCAATTTGTAAAAGGAATGTAATTAAATACTGTGGTACTTTGAAACAAAACAGTAGAACACCGGAAAATCTTTCTCGTCGGACAACGCGCGTAGCAAGTTGTCAAAAGCTCGCGCCTTTTGACCTACCAAAAAGGGCCTTGAACCTACCAAAAAGGTTACACTAATAATGTTGCATCACTACAATACCAGTGAAGTAATAGTATATGTATCTAAACCATTCACAAGTCTCTTTGAACACTCACAAAAAAAAATCACCGTAATTTGTGTAAGTGATATTTATATATAGATAGATGAAGTGAGTATGTAAAGAATATAAAGAAAATGTCTCGATATAAGGCTGATTTACACGTACAGTCGGCGCAGATTGCCCGAGATATATAAAAAAAAGATTCTTTAAAGCGTTTTTGAATCAGCCTCTACTCAGCTACGGCTACATGCTACCGCGCTCTCGGCCTACGGGTCGCTGACCGCTAATGTTCGAAATTTGAATCCAAGCGACTATCATGACAACAACAAGGAATCTTAAATGACGAGCCTTACGCCAGGGTCGCACCAGAGGCCTTTACTGTCGCAGGTTAGGTCGCGGGGCTTAACGCAGTCATAGCACGACAGATGGCCAACCAAGGTCCTAAGTTTTGCCAGCAACACGCATATAAAGCTGATTTTATGGAGCAATACCATTGTCGTTGATGTGCGGATTTTTGCCTTCTTAGTCCTTAGTCGTACTTTAACAATAATAAATAATAACATTATTTCAATTTATGCACGTGGTGAATGTCCGCATTTCGTAAATGATACTAAAGACTTTGGCTTATAAGGAATAGACGATTGAAACGAAGAACCCAAAATTCTGCCCGTAACGGTGGACGAGTGGCGATGTACGCATCGAGGAAATTCTGCGAACTTCGCTCTACAAACAGCGCACGGCTGAAAGGCCTGTGAAAAAACATTTTTATTGTCTGTGTCTCGCTCCATTTTTAATCTCCCCGCTCCTAACTTTATTGTGGGCTTTGCGAAATCTGTTCACTGCCGCTTAATCGACGGTTTACCTTTATACTCCCGTTTCCGTTCGTTTAAAAATTAAACATTACAGTACTTATAGGCCACTTTGTTTCACGTCGATGATTAAAATCATATATAAACTATCAGTGAAGTTTTTTCCTAGCCAGATTGCAGGCCTTAGTAATCTGACGATGAGGCGCGACACAGTCATAGCCAAAAACTGCCTAGTATGAATCAATTTTCTCGGTCGTACATAGAGAGCACCACACCACGTATCACAACGAATAATCATTGGTACCAGTACACTTGAAGTTGAATATTTCTGCTGCGAGGCAAATTTACTACACAAAAAAATAGGGACCACTCTGTAACACCAAAATATAATTATTGCGCTGGGACCGTAATTTTTTCCGGCATAAAAAGTATGGAAATACTTTGGGTCCCGGAGAAGGACATACTTCCCCAGGACTATGGTAGCAGACAGACAGACAGACACCCTTTCGCATTTATAATATTAGTATCAGAGTAATGATCAAACTTGTATTGCTTTTTGCATGTGTCCTTACTCCTAACTATTATTGTGAATGATTAAAATTGAAGGTTACAATATCGCTGTCGTCAATTAAAAAAACAATATCGTTGAAAGAAATTGTCCCTTCTTAATTCCAAATTGATATGGACACGCACAAACCATAGATAATAAAGGCGGCGTAGTCTAATGTAAAGCAGATCCATACGATGTTTTATTCATACCAAGACAAAGACGAGATGTGAACAGCAAACCGTCATGCATTGATCTGTATTGTACACAATACATATTGTTTTGTAAGCCGCTCATTATAGGGAGGAAGGGTTATTGTCATTGTAGCTAATCTATAATAATTATTGTTTGAATTATAGTTTGAACACGTGGCTCGTGTTAAATATACACCAATGGTGGATTTTACAAGTGATTACGATCTATGGACATCTTAGAATAATATTTTTGCTTAAATATTTTCTCTAGACAAAATATCAGTTTTAAATAAGCAAGGGCCAGATGTACAATCAAAGAAGTTGAAGTAGATACAGAACGCAGACCTAAGTAATCGGGTCGGGTTATGTCAAACTCAGCCGACAGATCATGACTTTGACATATTTCGACCAAATGACGTAGGTCCGTCAACTGACTTTCTTTCAATTTTTTCAATTCAGGAAGTTAAAGCAGATACAGAATACGGACCTAAGTAATTAAGTCGGGTTATCTCAAACTCAGCCCACAGATTACGACTAATGTGGAATTGAGACATTCCGATCAAATGACGTAGATCCGTCAACTGATTCTCTTTGAATTTCCCTCATTATACCTATTATACTAGCCAAATACTAGCAAGCTTAGCTTACTTGTAAGTTGAATGTAAAAGTATGTAATATTATAAATATTGTAAGTTGTAAAAAGTATGTAATATTATAAATAATGTAAATAATATACGTAATATGTCGACAATTTCACCAGATATTTATAAATTGTAACTAAGTAATCACAGCTCTACATAATTTATCAGAGTAAACTATACATATTACAAATTGTAATCATCATGTAAATTGATGTAGTCAAGATGTTCCTACCATTGTAAAGATACTATAATACCCAATATACCTTACATACATATATTACTAACTCATTTCTTCAAAGACTTTCTACACTTGACTCTCGGAAATTATATCTTACTTGTTACCTCGAATTCCCCTTTAACTTTGTATATACGAGTATGACACCTTGAAGTGAAAACCATAGTCAAAACCTAAGTTTACAATGTAAGACAAAACATCGTGGTGTGAAGAATGTTTCATTCAATACACTTGAGGCGCTGCGCCTGAGAGTTATTTCGTAAAAAATGTATGTGTTTAAGTCAATAGTTTTTGCTAGAAAAAAGTTAGTGCTATTAAATACGGATTATCGGAAGGATACGGATTAGACTTTGAAAGATTAATTTAAGGATATTTTTTAAAGATTTCAAGGATAAAATACATTTAACACTTGATGGTAAAAAACTACATGTTGCTTTAGACTACGTCCGCGAGAAACTTTATTATCACGTTTTTTTAACATTTTTGGTCACCGCTCGGCTCCCTTAGACGTAACCGTGACGTCTCCGTGGTCTAGTGGTACAAAGCTTTTGACTTGGGGTTAATGTGGGTTCGATTCCCGCGTTGGAAACATGTTATTTCCAAGTTTGGTTAGGACAATACAGGCTGATCGTCGTGGTCATGGTCGTCTGAAAAGTAAGATGATTGATGCGTCGGATGGGCATGTAAAAAGTCGGTCCTGCGCCTGATCTCTCGCCAGTCGTATTGGTCATCCGTCCCTCTGGGGTACGAGAGTAAAGGAAGAGAGAGTGCTCTTGTGTACTGTTGGGCAATATAAAATTACTCTTGTGTAACAGGCCTAGTTTCAATGAAACCAGCCACCTCCGAAACCGGTGTGGGAGCCATTATCATATAGCCTTCCATGATAAATGGACTAAGCACACAAAAATATTTTTTAATTGCGGCCAGAATTCTTAAGATTAGAGCGTTTAAAAAAAACAATCAAACAAACTCTTCAGCTTTATATTATTAGTATAGATTTTATGTTGCATTAATTTTTTAATGTACGTATCTCCTTTCCCGTTCTTGTTGTCTAACCTCTGTCGAAAATCAGATTAGAACGATAATTTTAGTTCTGAAAAAAAAACCGTAGTCTCATGGCTGAGTAAATCTCACAGAGTTTCCTTATAATACTATTTAAGTATAATTCTTCGTGTTTATTCCTTTATTTACAATTCTTTAGTCGTTTACAAATTTGGGTGAGTACAAGATAACCGCTCTTCAGCCCATTGTCCATTATTGTTCGCTAAAAGAATTTTTATTTGTGAACAAATTCATCCGTTCCAGTTCGTCATCTTCAAAATTTAGGTCACTGGTATTTGGAGGCGGATTTAATAAGAACTGAGTCCAAGAAAAATAATTTACTGTGTAATGTGATAAACTTTAAAATTATTATTGTTATATTTTCTTAGTTTTTTACCATTGTAATAATTACGCACAACGCACGTTAATAATTTTAACAACAACAGGAAACAAAGAGGTACTTAAAATTTGTACTTAAAATTTGTATTTGTATGAATCGATTTTTTTTATATTTTAAGGAGACGCTACCAAAAGGCAAAATGTTGCCAAGGTGTATCCAGATTCTGAAGGTGCTGTACAGAACTCTTGAATCCTTAAATATACATCATTGGGGATTCTGGCGCTGTTTAAAGAACTGCGAGCACCAATTTACTCTACTCCATCTTCACACATTTGACGTCGGTGCCAGCAAATTGTTGAATCCTCATGGATTCAACGATTTGCTGGCACTTTGTAGCACACAGCAAATTGTAGATCATTCACCACAATAATACTTAGACTAATACTTAGACTCCAATTGTGGGAAGAGCGAGTGGAATCGTCGAATTTTAGGAAATTAAAAAAAAGTACATTATTTAGTGGTATAAGTGCATGAATGTGGAGTTCTCTTACTATGAGTTTTAAAAAAGTCGTTTTATACATAATTACTGCTGCCTGCGACTACGTCCGCCTGAAACTCTTTATCCCGTTTTTACAATATTTTTTGATTACTGCTCGGCTCCTATTTATTGGTCTCAGTTTGACGTAATATTATATATAGCCTAGCCTTCCTCGATAAATAGACTCACCAACACAAAAAGAAAGTATCAGAGATTAGCGCGTTCAAAGAAACAAACATACTCTTTAGTTTTATTTTATGAGTACAGACATAGATTAAAATTATTTATTATTTTTGGGACTGAACGTCGGTTTTAAATTTTTTGTTAAAAATAACAATTATTCAAGTTCAACACACTTAAGTGTTGCCTGTTTTCAAATAATCTAAACTGACTCATGTCATAGAATTTTGATCTCGTTCAACATTTTGATATTTTACGATATCACACATTGGGCTTTTATAAACCTTGTTTGAATAACAACGATTTCGTAACTGTTTTGTTTGGTACAATAATAAAATGTGGGTAGGAGTAAATGACTGAAATAAAAGTGACTTCCAAAAGGAAGATGGTTTCTAAATATAAGGTAAAATTGGCATGTATTTTTTAGGATGCTTTAAAACTATTAGAAATTCCTATTCTACTAGGTGTCTTCTACTTCTTCACCTAGTTTACTATTCGATAGTCAATATTATAAAGTATTTTCAGCATACATAATACATATTTTATATTTATGAGAAGCTCCGCAATATTTTTACTTGATTTTTATAAAGTACGAGTTTTGCGATATTTGGTATTGTCCACAATACCCGTACTTTAGCAAAATCCAAGTAATACCTTATTTACGATTAAATAAAGTGGAATCTTTATATTATAAGATTGTGGGTACCCTACCTTAGAGCCTCCCAAAAAGCGAATGAATATTGTATCAGCACTTCCGAATTCCAATACGGATTCGGGTATAATTTTTAAATAAAGCCTATACCATGTACCTAATAATGTAGAGGGTGTATTGTCTGCGTGTGTATTCTGTATGGATATTGGTATAAAATGGAAAGTACGACGTATCTATACATATAATAAAAAAGCAAAATGGGAGTGTCTGTATATTAATTATTTTTACAAAATTATCAATGTGGGGGTGCTAACGAACAGTGATAGAAAACATTTCGACAAAAAAATTGTCTGTTTATCTGTTTGCCTCTTTGTACGCGCAAATTTTAGAAACTACTGGACAGATTTGAATAAATCATTTTTGTTTAATAGCTATTAGGTCTGGGCAACATATAGGATAATTTTTATTCCGGGAAATTGTACGGTTCCCGCGTGATATACAAATTTTTGCGCAACAAAGTTACTATAAATAAATAAATACATAAATAAAAAAATAAATAAATAAATATCAATAGCACTCCAAATTTGCGATTTGTATGGCGATGGGGCGCTTGCCCATACAAATCACAAAATTTTTTTTTTCTTTCAGCGGTGCTACATTCACAGTGAGCTCTGTATCAGGGAGTTTTATTACTTACTTTTCTAACACCGTGTAGCGCTAACAGTGGCAGTCATTTCAAAGGTAAGGTTGCATCCATTGCTCCAAAAGGTTTAGAGACTGAGAGCTACTTTCTCTTAGGACGGCATAAACCTAATCAGGATGTGCCAAAAATAAATAACGTTAAACGAAAATGCCTTCTAAATTAATTATCATAAAAAGCATTTTTGTATGATTAATCGCAGCTCCAGACAGAATGAAGCGCACCTCAGAAGTTTGAACGTTGAATAATAGAATCGATCAATTAGCCCCGGAACCGAGTTGGGTGAAGAACTTTGTTTAATTGCAATACCTTTCGTTGCTGAGAACTTAATACTAATCTGACGGATAACACTTTTAGAGGGGTCGGCGCAGACGAGACAAAATATGCTAGCTTCAGTCCTATGAATATGTATTAGGAATACACTGTACAGTACTAACTCATTATTTTTTATGTTAGTATTTCTACCAAATTTCAATTTCATACGACCAGACTTCTGACAACGAGAGCGTAGCTACCCTTCGTACAAAAATTTAGCTTTACAGGGGGCCAACACGTTTTTTACAACCTACATAACTATAGCCTTAGAAAATAAGATTTTGACTATGCAAATTAAAAAAAGTTTGCAAGACTTGCAAATAATTAAAAGGCTTAATAGCTGTATTTGAATCTTTTGACCGAATTTTGTAACATGTTGTTTAAAAATCAAACTTTTGTTTAAAAATTTAACATTATCAAATCACGTGCGATTTTTAAACAAAAGTTACGGTCGTTAGTTCTGCTCTGAACCATAAAACCAGCAGACGCAACAAGTACCCCAAAATCCAGCGTTTGCTCTTTAAATTCAAGAGCTTAATACAATTTCACCTTATTTGCACTATCCCGAGATAGAAGTTTATTGACACAATGATCAAAGCGAATTTGAGGGATTTAAGTTTTATTTTATCCTGGCATATTTTTAAAATGACCTTGTGCAAAAAAGCACTTTAACTCTTAGCTCGATCTTTTTGCAGGAAAACAAACAGGACAGGACATTCTTATGGACTAGACTATATTATTCCTGACTTGAAAATACCAGTACCTTAGGAACTATAGCGGAAGTAGACTTATTATAGCTAGTATTAGACTTATCACACTATTTGTCGAATTCCACCGTCATCGCCCAGAACCTTTACCGTCTACGCCATAAGTACATCTAATTTTGTAACTACTAATATAATCTATATTCCAGTCCACTTATTACAAATCCAGATTAATATTTACAGCGTGTATTGACAGGGAAGCACAAACTTTTAATATCGGATGCGGAATCCCCGTCCTGAACTACCAACTTTGTTCAATAATGAACGCGAGTTGATCCGCACTGCATGCGTCCGGCTTAACTCCGTATAAAAATGTTTTCCCACCAAACACCGGTTTTGCAATTTTAGTTTTTTGGCTGTAATTTTACACGTTAACTTTGAAGTACTACCTATAGGTAATTTGTTATGACTAATGCATTTCCTACAAAGCTCAAATTAGCTATCAATATAACTGGCAGCCAGGCCTTTTTCGTTTGTGTAAAAATTTTGGTTTCAAACCAAGCGACTTGACTCTAAGAGTGGTGTCAGCATTACTTGGTTTAAACTCTGCTTTTACTTATTTTTGTCCATAACTACCGTAGTGGCAGGCATGCCATATTTCAAAGCGATTCGACATTACCATTATTGTAAAGCTGTCTATTGTCATTTTACTATAATTACTACTAGAGGTCAATAGGTCGGAATTCGACCATAAATATTTAAGTCCATCTTGTGGAGGACCCTAAAAAATATAATCTCTTCTTAATTCAGGCAAAGACTTCAATTTGGCATAAAGTTCTCGTTACCAGGCCATTAAACCAATCGTTTACAAAAAAAACACAAACTCCAACCATAAACAAAAGAGTATTTCGTGTATGAATATCGCGTCATATCAAAATATTGTAGTGTGCGTATTGTAGTGTGCGTAGAGTTTTATTTATTAAAAACATACAAATTTAAATCATATTTTAAAATCATATTGTTATTTCACGCTCCTCCTCCATATCAACTATAACTGGGAGAAATTTCATGTTTTTACGTCTACGCATCTTTCGTAAAAAGGGCTACAAAGTTTTCCGCTCGCGTATTAATATATAGATTGATCAATCAACTCAATCATATATACTACACATTTGTAATCTTTATGTTAAGCTAAAGGAGGAGAAATTGAACAAGCCACGTTTTCATTTGGGCATATACGTAAAACGAATGACAGACTAACTAATGTACTGAAGAACAAAACTCTAATTGCGACACAGAAATATTTAAAACTGGATGAATTTCTTTATGAGCGTTGAACCACCAACGAATATTAAAGTAGACTTTAACAATAGCATCCAATTAGTCTTTGAAAACGTTTTGCACTACATGTAAAATACCTCTAATATGTTAGATGAATATTAAATTGTTCTTAACAAGCAAAAGCGCATAGAAAATGGGTAAGAAACGTTTTACAAACAATACAATTGTAATCAGTCCACCTTGTGCCAGACCGCTGCAGTCGGGATGAGCTCGTTCGGATACACGCACTAAAAAATTTACTCATTCCAAAAAAAATGATTTATTAGAATTTTGGTTCTTGGTTTTTTAAACAAAGTAATTATTTCTCAAAAATATTATCATACTTCCTGTACTCGTACCTATGGTTAATGAAGTTCAATAATTACATCTAATATTGAAAATTAATTGACTTGAGTTTTCGGATGAAATTCCTATTTACTTCATTATTATTTAAAATTTTTTTGAAGGCATATGCCCATTTTCATGCACATGCATGAAATGTTTCAACTTTCTGTCCTTTAATAATTATAATGTAATAATACGTATTCATCTACTTAACCCCGTTCATACGGCCTCTTTTCAGATATATTCAAAATGCTAAAAACGGTAAACATTTCAGTTTCTAAAAATAAAAGATGGTTTCTTGTTATAAGCCTGGAGAGATTTCACATACAGGGACCTGGAAACATATTCCTTTTTGTTTTATGTATCATAACCTGTGAATATATTGAGAATACTTTCTGGCATACTATTTTAAATACTAAAACTATTGAAAATATATTATTATTTAGCTTTAAAATTTTTTGTATGAAATTGTTGCTACACCTAGATTTTCATTTTGCGTACATCACAATTAAGTTTTTGTTAATAATGTAAAATTGTGAAAAATCGTTATTTTTGCATTTTGATATTTCTGTCAAGTGTATCCGATCGCAGCTCGCGCAGGTAACCGCGGGTAAGACGGGCTTATAATTCCATTTGTTCAACACTCAGCCCCCAGAGACTGGAACTTCCAGACGTAACTTTAATTGAAATGTATTTTCCACTTGTTTCCATAAAACATGATTTTCTCTCGCACTGCATCAGGGCAATTACTGTCTTCGCCGACAATTTTCAAATTTGCCATCTGCATTAATATTTATTATAATAAAATTGTCAAATTCTGTAAAATTGCCGAGTTTATAACAATTGTTGACAGTATGTAAAATGAGGATTAAAGGTTTTTTTTACCGCAAGAATAGCAAGTGCAGTTCACAGACTTTTAGCTCGCTACTACTAACTAGGGTTACCATATCTCAAAATTTGCCCTGAGATAACATGATTTTTTTTATTTTTTCAGGATTGCGCCCGGACTTAGCAAATTTGCGGATTTTTGGATTGACATTTAAATACCTTTTAAAGAAAAATAATGAAATTATTTTTCTTTAAAAGCGAAACCCAAACCTCGAGGGTGTTAAGTACCCATATTCTTTAAAAATCGAGTAGGCATGTAACCTTCAATGATTTCTCCGGAGATATATATTTCGAATACGGTCCCAAGTCTTATATTATATCCGGCTGGATATGTGTGGAAGAAACTCATAAATACTTTATCAAGTGACAGTTACACTAAAAAAAAATCAAATGCAAGCAATGTGTTTATTGCATTGTTTAGTAATGATGAAAGCTGTTATTTTAAACATGTAATTATTTTTAAAACCTCTATGTGTGGTTTATTGAAAGAAATTAAGAAGTTTCTGCCTATCATATTTTTAATATTATACATTAGCCATGTACAGGCACAACATAATATTACTATGATAAGATAAGAAATATAGTAATTGTTGTATAATCATAATAATTAATTATTATCTTCTAATAAGTCTATATTGAAACCTTTAATTTAGTAAGGGCCTGTTTTACCGCTTACTGATTAAGTTTCTGTTAGGCTATCCACATCTTTTTCGACATAATGCTCCATACAAAATCTATGAAATAAAGATGTTGACAGACTATGTGTAAGCGATGAAACAGGCCCTAAATATATGATAACTAAATCATTTAGCTTGTCTCATTCCATACTATACTGACTTTAGCTTTGTATTCTTCTGTACCAAAGGAAGCCCTGTCATCTGTTAATTTTAGGCTAAATTTCCTAAATTAAATTACGCTAATGAAGTGAAATACGTGTATCTACGTAATGGGGTCGCGGGTTCCCTGGAACCCGGCTTTGTTTGGATATCCTGAAGGTTTCGGTTTAAGGGATCTACATTAATCTTTTTACGGCCTATTTCGATGTGAAGTAATTTAAAGAATGTTACTGTTAGGAACACATACTATGCCTTATTAGGGGAGAATTTTTATGAACAAACCTCATACGCTCGAAGCCACGATACTACGGATGGACGTGTGAATCTTCTAACACTCCTGTTTTTCGGACCAACTACACCAAATTTATAACTGTAACTATATTTTGCCCGCGGCTTCCCTTGCATTTAGAAGTATTTTTCATACAAACTCTTATCCCATATTTTATTCTCTTCAGCCGGACTAAGATACACCAACGTTATATATGTATCGAGTGTAGTCACAATTGACCTGTATCTCTACTCCCTAACATGCGTACGTCGAGAGACAAATTTCTTGTTCGTAGACTAGCATCGAAAAAACCTTAGAATCTTCTCTTATTATCATAGTCCTGACAAAACTCGATAAAAATGTATTGTCATGTCGACAAACACGAAAAAAAAATCGGTTGTCTGTAAAGTCGGTTTACAGACGATAGTTGACGTGTGCCTCTTTGTCGCTCGTTCCACGCTCTCGCTTGCACTCCAAGTCTTAAACGTAACGCCTCAGAGCGAGGTAACGCCGCATGAGTCATGTTTTTTCGTGCGTGCAGCCAGCTCTATCGAATTATATGACGTTGTCACGTCAAAAAAGCACATAACTAATAAGACTCACCACTGGAAATCCTTGTTCAGACAATCTTGAACAGCAGCCTAATATTTCGTCTTGTACGTAAAGACCTGTAGTACTAAGTGTCTCCTCATCTGAATCACAAAAAAAATGTACAACAAGAAAATAAAATTGCACAGTTTATTAGATTTATAATAATTTAAAGACTCGAGAGTTTAAAGAAATACTATAAATACTAAATTATTTCCTTATGTTCATTAATTTTGCGTGTTTATACGGATAAAAAAAAAGCAGTCAAGTGAGAGTTGGACTCGCGCATGAAGGGTTCCGTACCAGTACAGAGCAATAAATTAGGAAAATTTATTTATAGAAAAGTTGTACATTTTAAAAGAAAAACAGACAAAAACATTGTTTAAATAAAATGTAATTTATGGGATTTCAACCAATTTCCAAGCCGGTTGGCGCTTAACACAAGGAACTGAACCACTGAGCTACGCTGCCGATAAGCAATGTGTCGAATTTATCTATTATTTTATTTGCAATATAATAAAAAATGTTTTATATACTACAGCTACTCTTAAAAATTTAATTAATATGTTTTTAGTGTTTGTTGCTATAATGGCAACAGAAATATATATTATGTGAAAGTTTAAACTCTCTAGCCATTACCATTCTTAAGATACAGCTGGAGACAGACAGACAGACATCAAAGTCGTGAAGCATTATACCTGTATCAATGATTCTTAAACATATGTACTTACCAATAAAAGCTTGATCTAAAATAATTTGTTGAGAAATAAAGGCCAAAGCTTGATTAGCTAGAGGGTTCAGATTTGATTTTGATATAGTCTCAATTTCCTCAAACACGGCTTTAGGCATTATCAAATTGCATTGTTTATCTGTAAACAAAAAAGAATTTAATGAATATTTTTCATGATGTTTGTTACTGTGTCATGTCATCAGGGGTGTATTTATACTAGGGCCAGAACGCTTATAGCCCGGGACATCCTAGAGCAATTAAGCCCTGGGATGATGTAGCGGAGGATGAACTCCAGGAGCCTAGGACACTCTGCATGTTATTGACAATCATCTGGCCAACAAAGCCTATCAAGTGGCATCACAATAAAGATCCACAAGTATACAAAGTAAATTACAGCCTAAGTGTAGAGAGTATTTTTCATTCAATCAGATCAGTTTATAATTTAGGACAGACCACTTAAAAAATATTAATGTTAATGGATGAAATAATTTATGATTTTTTTGTGGTTAATAAAATGACTTTATCAGTTTTCCTTATTATAGCCAATTTTCATTGTTGTGATTAATAATGTTACTATATGACAATCAGTTATAATAGAACTAGATGACATCTGCAATTCCATTGTGCCAAAATTAGTATTTATCAGGCAGAAACCATACATTCTTCCAGGATAAAAGGCATCCTATATCCTTTCTCAGGGTATCTCCTTAGCAAATTTCATCAAAACTGGCCTACTGATTTAGGTATGAAAGGGTAACACACAGATAGAGTTTCTTTCACATTTATAACATTAAAAGGGATAAAAATATTTATATATTTACCATAATTGAGTAAAACCCTCATAAAATTTGTATTATTTAAAAGGACAATTGTATCAGTCACAATGTACCAAAATCCATTATCTTCCATTACAAAGATATCCTTTATTGACTGAGTGTCTATAGAATATGGATTTTTGTGTAAATTTTTCTATAACAAAGAAATTAAAACTCTATAAAACTGTGCTCTTAGAACTAATTAAAATATATGTATTTTGTTTGATAAAAGTATTGATTACCGCCAGCCAATCCTCATCTTTTATATTTAATAATGTTTCTTCATTTTGTCTTGGAGGATCATAAGTTTTTTCATCTGAAATAATGTTCAAATTTACTGGATGCATTTTACATCAACAAATTAACTTAAGAATATCATTGTGTAATTAACTCGCCTCTGCCTTGGCATGTTTCAATACTTCTGGAACCTTTTCTGGCTAAAAGTTTTTGCCTTAAATCGGAGTTATCTCTAATTCTATTGATGGAATTCAAAGAGACTCCTGCAACTGGACGCATTGAGAATTGGCTTGTTTGGGTGTTGATGTATGGATTTGGCTGAATATTGCTAGTCTCATTGTAGCTTGAAAATCTTCTTGACAAAGGCACACTTGTTTCAGAGACTGGTAATTGTGTACTAACATTCGGATTAGTTGAAAAAGGACCAAGCACTACAGGCTGGGTGGGTACATTCCATATAAGTGGGTTATATAAGGCAGCGGCAACTGGTAAACCCATTGGAATAGTATTCATAGAATAATCAGATGTTCTTGTAAACCTATTATTGATAACTTGCTTATTGTACACTTTGGGCCTAAGCCTCTCATTTCTTATTCTGTTATTGTTAGAATTCATTGTGTTGGGAAAATTATGTTCTGGTGAACCTTCAGGCTCCGGACAGTCTTCAACAGAAAAACTTGACTTTACCCAATTTCTTTGAGCCCTTCTCGCCTTTTCGATCTGAAATTATTTTCAAAACGATTAAAGTCGTTAGTTTTATGTAATGAATAAGTAAATATTTTAAATTTGATGAGGTTTACACAGCGCTTTAGTAATTTTTGTTTGTCGGTAATATTAAACTTGCCTCAGGTCTGCTCAAATTCCAAACTGCATGACCAGTCAATGTGTTAAAATAATATGGTCGATTTGTATAGGATTTTGATCTACAAATTATCCAAGCACTTCCGAGAGTTTCTACCGTTTCAGTCTGAACACATTTCGACATTTTGGACCAACCCAACAGTTATTTTCATTTTAAAGAACAAAGAGGATGTAATTCAAGGTTCAAAAAACTTGAGTCAAAATTTAATGTAACTTGTCTAAAGGAAAATAATATATTTGGTAACTCGTTCAAATCCTTTTGTTTATAAAAGTAACAAAACCACAAACACAGACTAGTGAGGAATACTAAGTATACCACACATAGATTACTACGTACTACTTAAAACTGAACAAAACACTTGCCATATTTAATATTTTACCAAAAGATCAAAATATATTGACATTTTTTTTTGAATTCGTAGTTTTGTCTTTGGACAACACACTACAGTGCAGAGCCATGGAGCCCGGTTTCCACTTTAAGTAGTACGTAGTAATCTATGGTTTCCACATTGCTTAGGCCCGGTAACCGGTTGTGTGACAAGTGACAAGTGCTTAGCAACGTGTAGACACTAGACACTAATGTAATTGACTTATACACACAATGAATCATCTATTATCTATTCAATGTGTCAATTCATATCCCTCGATCGATTTTCCATCTATCCTGTTTGTTCTGACAAAGCCAGGGGGGGTCAACTGTATAGGGCAGGAAAAAATACCTACGGGGGCAGTTAGCGACGGACTAAAAAAATCTCCCATATTTTGGGTGACCTTAATTGAGTAAATAGTTAATTTATTTGTATTTAAGGAAAATAAAAACGAAAAAAATATTTTTTGTTTTTTTTTGGTTTAAAAATATTATGATTTAAATGCATTTTACCATTTATATCTACTTAACTATTTTTAAGCAGTTTGTTCATTCCAAATTTTCTTTACGGCAACCCTGATCACCGATCAAAACAACAAAATGGCGTTCGTATTGTTGGTGCCCATTACACATATAGCAGATGAAAGAGTACACCTGGCTTATACGGAGTTTTCACTGTAGGTCTGCGAAAAACTCGCTTTTCAACGTTGTGTAAAAAATATGGTTAAATAAAACGTTATAAGAAGAGATGCACATAGCAAGCAATACTTTGCAAATATAAATTTAAATTGTCATTGTAAAATATATTGTAATACGTTATTTAACATCAGAATCTGTTCCTTCAAGTTATTTTCATATATGCAAAATGTAATATTATAAAGTTTTAATAAATTCTAGGTATTATTTATTTGTTTTTATTGTATGTAAATTTTTAGATGTAAGATAAACTAAATAGGTAAATAACGGTCCTAAAATATGTTAACCCATTTAATTTTTCTTACATTTAAAAATACCCATTTATAAAACCCTATTATAATTATAAAATTTAAATTTACCGAACTATTAATTCGAAATTTCCCGCACTTGATTTTTTTTCGTTTAGTACGGTGGGCAGACAATAGATGGCAGTAATAAAAACTGATTGTATGTAGTTGGTGTTCTTCTCCGCTAGGAGTAATAGTTTTCTATGGTGATAGAACTAATGTCATCCGCTAACTCACGTCACCAAATCGGCCAAATCCGCTTAGGGACCATCCATAATGTACGTTACACGTAAAATGGCGGGAGGGGGTCGTTAAAGTGTGACATGGTGTGACATAGGGGTTGGGATAGTCCTCAGATTTGTGATATCACGTTTCAAATTTTGAAATTTAACCTCAAAATTTGAAATATTGATGTGGTTTTAATTCTAAGGTGCAAAATTGTATATTTTGTGAAGTCACAATAGGGAATATATAATAGGGGGGGTTCTCAGAAATTTGACCACCTGTGACAAGGGTGAATCCATCAATTTTTAGACCCCTCCCGGTCTAATAGTGGATGGTCCCTTAGTGTGGAGAGGCTTTAATAATATCTATAATAATAATATCTATGGACGCTTCACACCACGTCAGCCTGGCCCCGTGGTAAGTACCCGAGGGACTTGTGTAACAGGTACCAGACAACGGAAATATATTTAATCCTTTATATTATACACACATTTAAGATTTTTGTTATATGATAAACAAATTTAATACACATCCACGACCTAGGCACTTTGAGAAACTTTTTTTTCTGTCGGCGGGATTCGAACCCACGATCCCCGCCGTGAGCTACCAAGGTGCTCAACCACTACGCCACAGAGGTCGTCATAAAGCCTGGGTGTTGAGTATAAGATTCTTGGCCGGACCTAAATAAAAAAATTTGACATACCCTGAAGTTTTAAGATAAAAAAAGGAAAGTTTACAAGTTTTAAATTTTAACAGTAAACAGTAAATGTTTTGTTGCTTTGCTCTCCATACGTCGCTGCCTTCATAGTGAATATTTTCTCTTTGACTGCCGCTAGAGGCGGGTTCGAGGAAAGTTTGGAGTGGAGGTATGTGAAGGCTCCCTAGACAGGCGCAGGCGCGGGACGAAAAGACGACCCGGCGATGAACCCCGTGGCTAGCGGCGACAACCTTTGGCTACAGGGTCTGCCGCCACTCGTACCCTGCTGCGATGGAAAGGATTTGCAGGTAGCGCAGTAGATATCATAGAATATTCAATCTTGTAAGTTTGCAACTAGGTGTGCTCAGAAGCACCCATTTAGGGCATACTAATCGAATTATTCGAAAATATCATTCAATTATCTACCATTTAAGCACCAAAAGTGTTCAAACGTTTTTTTAACTCAACGAGATACTCTATCGAAACAGATAGACGAGGAGTGTGTCCGGTGCGGGCTGTCGGCCATATCCGTCCGCGCGGAGGCCGCGCCGCGTCACCGCACCGCCGCCGCCTGCTACAGCGACACTACGCCGACACACCAAGCACTAAAGGTAGCGAGCACTATCATATAGAATCTCAGTTCAGTCTCCAGTCACGCTATGATATATGATATGAGACACTCATTCTTTTCAAAACATAGTAACGCGATCGTTTAGGCAGGACGAGCGAGAGACTTGTGCGTATATCGTAATGAATGTACCGGCGCTCGGCAGGCCCGCAACTCGTTTCGCAGCGTGCACCGGCCGGAGCTGCGGCGCGTGGCGGGGCTGCGCCACCTGTCGCCCGCCGACCTGCGCCTCGCGCTGCTGCAGGTCGCACATGACAACCGCACTCCTCGGACCGACGCCAGTGAGTTCTTATGCGTACCCTCCGGTTTCATCTGCTGCAGAGCGTGGTGTATAATAATGACACTATGATGACATGCACGTAGAGTCGCCGGTCGGTGCGGCAAGTGCGACGAGCGCACGGGAGATGGAGGGGGGTATGCGGCTGCATCGCGCGCGGCTGTTCACGGCGGTGCTGGCGGCCGCCGCCGACGCCGCCCTCCCCGCGCCGCAGTGAGTATCTCCGGTATCTGCTGCTGCACCGGCTCGTCGGTGAACATGCACGAACACCCTCTCGGGAAATGTATCGCTTAGCATATTTATCCTGATTTTATTTGCTTATCGAGACCCATGGCCTGTTGCACCGCTGCCCGATGAGTGCCATATAGACTATTCGCAACATACCCAAGAGATCAAGTATGGAGAATAAGTCTGCAACTTATTTAGTTGCAGATAGGAAGCGGTTCAATGTGAGGCCCTTAGTTCTACGTCTTCATTAGTTAACCGATCTAAGTAGTATTAAAAGGAATGTCCCACTAAGACAGATCACCGAGTAGCATAGGTCCCAGTCTCGACAATAACTCGACGATCTCCGACAGGAGCACAGATGACTCGTACGCGATAGACGAGGCCCACGACGATGAAACTCTGACAAACGAACGCGTTCAAATTATACTCCGACCGAAAACAGAGGAGGAGCGTGCAGAGTGTCGCGAGACCGACACCACCGACTAGCGGACACTCCTTCATGACACGAAAACCATTCAATCAGAAACTACGCCTACATCTTCTGGCAAATGTTATTAATATACCTACTTATTAAACGTCTCTACAAGAAATGTTTTTCTTTGTAATGGGTAGTAGTTACACTATTATGGTAAGAAAAGATATACATTTTTTTAAATATTATAGTGTTAATATTTTGTCCTGCTGTCGTTATTAAGCTATCGGCTGAGTTTGAAATAACCCGACCAAATTACTGAGATCCACGGTCTGTATGTTTCAATTTTCTCTGGTTGTACACGAACAGTATAACGAATTTAAACAACTTATAAGGAATGCAGCATTAGGAAAATCGTCAGTTGTATGTAGTAGTGAATTGTGATGTTTTTGGGGGCCAAGGACTATTCCATAGAAATTTCGGGATAGAAGAATCAATCAATCTGCACCTGACAATCAACAGGTGCAGAATAGAAACAAAGTGGTGTGTGTATTTATAATTTATATTGAATAATAGTCTACAACATCGTCTAGTCCCACCTCGTGCACGCCTCGTATAGTACACATCGTGCTAGTAATAATTGCACTTGGATTATTCATTTAGAAGTATCAAAAACAAACTCAGAGCACAATAATATTACACTACACGCCAGTCACCTCGATCGTTCACACTTCACATACAGTCGCGGTCGCCCGTCGACGTGGAACTTCGACTCCCTTCACCTACGGGGAGCTCGGGGATCGCGATTACAAAATTTCATTATTAAATTAGATCGTTAAATTATTTTTGTGACAGTGTAGAATATGACGTGTCAGCATTACATAATATATTTTGCTTCGTAATACCTCTCTGCTAAATCGATGACAACGATTTACCCGAACGGACCGAATAAGAGATAATAATAAATAAAATTTTTATTAAAATCAATTTTGTGTATTCAGTTTGATAAACGAAAACTACACAAATACTGAACTTAATACAGAGTACGATTTATACACAATAATTTTGAGTATATCTGTGGTGGGAAATTACACATCTACAGCGAGAGGTCACGGGGATGGCGGTCGACGACGCGAGGATTGGTACTTCTAAATACACAACATCACAGGAAGTAGCATATTCGCTCGATAGCGTCATGGGGTCGATGTATATGAGAGGACGTGCTACCACTTGCGGTCGTGGATGTGGAGGTACGATTTACATTATAATCTACGACCGCAGGCGGCGGACGGTCCTTTAGGCGCGAACGTCTCGAGGCGACCATCGACCGTGACCTCAGACGATAATGATTAAATCAGACGGTGATAGACACAAATCTGTAGAACCTAATCTAGGAGCTCGTCCCGGAGAGACGACCGAGACGGAGGGCGCCGGTTGTGAGGTTGCGTCACCGCGACCGGTGCGGGTTCGACCTTCCGGAACGAGATCCGAGTACAACTTCACGGTATTACATTAGTGCAGCTCCTGCTAATGTACATTATACAAATGAAGATCATCACGAGTGGTAATACAACAGAAGCTCAAGCGAAGCGTTTCAAAACGTAAAACTAATATAGTAATATACATTTTATATAAATATATTAATTTTGTCGATTCGTGAAATACATACAATATTTCGGACTATCAAACTTACTATAGAACTGTTTCTACATAGTCGATGTCAGTTTGAGTGCATTTCGTTAATAGTAGCGGAAAGTATGCACGAGTATCATCATATTATGTACTATATGTCGATTCACAGACAGACGGACCTACGAAATTTGGTCGTGATATGTCAATTCCACCAGACAACATTAAATTGACAAAATCCTACCAAATAAAGTAGACCTGTCGACTGCTCATAAACAATTTCTTCGATGGTACATTATCGTTTTCGACTGAGCCCGAAATCACAATGTAACATTGAATACAGTCAATGTAATTCTGAATTTAATCTCTTGCATTGTGCATGCAAGTTGTCGCCACGCCCCGCGCCGCGCCCCGCGCCACGCCCCACGCCCCGCGCCGCGAGGTTCATACTCAACCACCTGGTCGTTACATCAGGTTAGCGGTGCCAGGCTTCCGGATAAAACGGGACATAGGCTTTTTGATAGCATGTCCGGTCAATACAAACGGAGTCCGTCTTGTCAAGCTTTTGTTAGGCTTTTTACATTTCGCAATAATAAAGTATATATTTATAGTAACAATAAAGTACCTATCTTAGGCATTTTATTTATAATTTCAGTAGAAATTAACAATATTTACGATAATAATTATAAAGATTTGATTTTAAATACAATTTTTTTATCGTACCTATTTATACTAGGACAAAATCCTCAATAATATAGGATGTCCGGCTTTTCTAGGGAAATTTCCGGCCAAACTGGCTGGTCTGTGCGGCTATTAGGTTTGGGGACCTGGCAACCCCACATCGGACGGTAATCGTTGTGACTGTATTCAACTGTAACTAACAAGTATATTGGACCCTCTCACACCGGCCCCGCGTCCCGCGTACCGAACTCGAACAGACTCGTACTGACATGTACTCGTTGCATACAAAAAAACATTACAATCCTAATTCATTTTCTAGATATTTGATTATATACTTAAGTAGTTAAGAAACTCGACTGAAATGAAAGCATCACTCGTTTCCGCGGTTTCCGCATGCCGCATATCCATAGTAATACATTCCTAATCCTATCTATCAAACTATAAAAATATAACGTGAAAAACAAAACTGTCTCGAAAAAATATATCATAAACACAAACAAATAATGTGGAGCACGCGACGGGCCGCTTCGCCGGATCGAGCTCGGGGCGAAGCGAACGACGTCTCTTCTATAATTAATTTACAGTAATATGCTACCGCTTACGATAGGTGCTAGTTTATACTCGCGAGCGTCGGAATCGTGCAGCTACTGCTGAAAACCAAAACGAGCGCCGCTCGAATCTAATCGTGTAAAATGTCTGCGGGCTTAAGCGGTGAAAGCACAGCTGCTCCCCACCAGCGTATGTACAACGAGTCGGCGACGACCGACGCGCCGGTCGCCGGCCCCCGGCCGACGCCGGTTCACAATTGCATGTCTACCTACGTACAGTAAACCTAATCGCTATCTACTTTAACATACAAACGCAGCCAATTTACATTCACTCGGTCGTGCATCTTATTGCTTCACAAGTATAATATAGAAGCCGCGCCCTCGCGCGAGCCGGACGGCCGCGCGCGGCGAGTCGGCCGCTCGCCCGCGGGCGCGGCGAACGTATTAACCGCTAACTTTACAAAAACATGGAGGTAAACATTTAAAAAATCTTTACTCTACGTAATTACATTCACTTTTTAAATAAAATAAAAAAATAATCAAATATAAGATACGACGAAGCTCTATTTAGTTTAAATAATGGAATAATCGATAGCGTCGCGCGACACACACAGTCCACACTGCACACCGCACCGTCCGCCGCGGCGGGCGACGAGCGGCTGACGAGCGGCTGACGAGCGGCTGGCGGCACGACGCGTCACATGGCATCCTACTCCTCACCTGTAAATGCAAGATCGCGATTTACAGTAGCCGTTAACTAAAGTGACTCGACCGAATTTTTCAGATCAGAAATTGTGATGGTTACGTTCGTCAGTTATACCTGTCGGCGGGCGTCGGCGGGCGGCGGGCGCCCTACTCCGGCGCTCATAACTTGTGGTTGGTGGTGAGCCAGGTGAGGCCCTCGTACAGGCCGTCGCCGGAGGTCGCGCACGACGGCTGCACGTACCAGTTGCGGTCGCGGATGCGCGTCAGGCCCAGCTTCTCCTGGATCTCGTGCGGCTTCATCGCTGAAACCGTACCATTTTCTAATCATTAAAGTGTATAAAATTAAAAACAAATAATATTGCTGGCGTTTCGTACTGGAAATATTTTTTGTTTTTTGTTATTATATGGTGGTGCGATCGGAGTGAATCGTCGGCACCGAGGTAGGTAAATAAAAATGGATAACGACTCAGGTCGGGCCGGGGGCCGGAGGATGGCTGAATATTTTACGAGCGGGCGAATGTAGGTCGCCGCGAGGTGCGAGGTGAAACTCGGAATTAGTGCTACATAAGGACCAGTAATTGCCGCACTCAAGAGATAAATATGAATCACGCAAACACAATAATTAAATGACCATTTTAACAGATAACATATAAAGTCTCCCGTCAATATCCAAATCTTAAACAATATTCGTCTCTCTGTGTGCAGGCGGGGCACAACGCGGACACTCACCGTCGGGCAAGTCCTGCTTGTTGGCGAAGATTAGTATGATGGCGTCGCGCATCTCCCTGTCGTTGATGATGCGGTGGAGCTCCTGCTTGGCCTCGTCGATGCGGTCGCGGTCGGCGCAGTCGACGACGAATATGAGGCCCTGAGTGCCGGTGTAGTAGTGCCGCCACAGAGGGCGGATCTTGTCCTGCCCGCCGACGTCCCACACGTTGAACTTGACGTTCTTGTACGTCACCGTCTCCACGTTGAAGCCGACCGTCGGGATCGTCGTCACAGACTGACCGAGCTTCAGCTTGTACAGAATAGCTGGCGCCGGCTCAGGAAA
Source organism: Cyclargus thomasi (assembly GCA_026546445.1). Classification (NCBI taxonomy): domain Eukaryota; kingdom Metazoa; phylum Arthropoda; class Insecta; order Lepidoptera; family Lycaenidae; genus Cyclargus; species Cyclargus thomasi. The sequence continues at coordinate 7,195 of JAOTAV010003040.1, read as the reverse complement.
ATACCGCACGCGCCGAGCGGACGACGCGGAATATTTTATATATAAAATATTCCGCGTTATCTGCTGTTTGATATTTTTCATTATACATATATATTATTATTATTATGTAGCCGATGCGTATGAATACTCGTATGTCTCTCTGTAGACAGAAGGGAGGATGATAGCTTCTGTCTACAGAGTGATTGCAGATTCCTTCAACCGGCTTGACGCGAGGGTTTCGCTAGGCATAGCACGGCGCGATCGCTTACTATTAATTTTTTTTAATGATAATGAAGGGGGCAAACGAGCAAACCGGTTACCTCATGGAAAGTGCCGTCGTCCATGGACACTTACAACATCCGAAGAGTCGCAAGTGCGTTGCCGGCCTTATTGAGAGAATAGGGAATTGGAATAGGGATAGGGGATTAGGGAAGTTGGGCCACCGGTAAATTGACTCACTGAACAAAACACAGCACAACGCCGTTTCACGCCAGTTTTCTGTGAGGAATATAGTTTGTCTAAAGTGTGACATGTATAGGATGTGATTGTACAAAGGATACTGGTCTTGCCGGCTGCGTCGAGTCCCAGCATCAGTATCCGCATCTCCTTGTTGCCGAAGATCTTCGACAGCAGCTTCCCCATCGCGCTGCCCGCTCCTCAACACCGCTACTGGAAACGACACCGCATTAACCATTAATTATTGCATTATAAGGTACTAGACTTATTTCCCTAAGTAAAGTTAAGCTCCTAAGTTAGGTGAAGCGGGACTCAAACGAATTTGCCTCGCAGTCACAACTCACAAACATTATGCTTCACATTATACGTAATTATTGTAATTATCGAAACCATCTGTAAACCTGCGATATATTCATGTTAAACTTATAGCAGCTGGTGCCTGGAAAAAAACGCATGGAGTGCGAATGGTGTGATATCCAAATGTGGACGCTTATAATTACTCCACTAGCACGATAATATATTATGATTTTGACAGACCTACACAGATAGGTAATAAAACTACCCGATCATTTAAGCGTATCCCGGAAGATTGAAATCGATTCTTGTCTCTTTTTTGCAACCTTAACTACAAATTCGAACTTTGCAAAAACTAGTATCTATTGGAAATCTGTAAAAAGCCATTAAAACCAGTTACCGAGAAAAAAATAGTTAATATCCCAGCATTGGCTGTCGATAAGGTGAATACCGCGAGAGACGTGACGCAAGCGCAGCCACACCGCCTGACTCATCGGGACCTTCGACACATTACACTACTCGACCGACATTCTACGAGGTTAGGCCGATTGTGAGACACGTCGACAATCTAAACGGTGTCGTCGGTGGAAAGTACCGACTGAGGGTGGAGGGAGCGAAGGTATATTTAAAAGTTGCGGCAGCCTGTATGACTAAATTTCACGTAATATGAAACCACACAGCCGTAACCAATAAATAATAAATTCCTCATTCGTGAACGATGGCTCAAATTGAAGCCTTCTAAAATGTACGTAGCGGTCCGTTCCCACGTTGTACGCCTAAACCATTATTGTACTCGTTACCGAATTAACGAATATTTTAATTCGAAGTCAACAATTCTTTTTCTAAATATTATTGTATTATTCTTCTTCACATTCTACTTTTCTAGTTGCCTACTTTTCGACATATTTAATGCAAACACCTTCCATTACAGAAATAATACTGTCAATAAATATTGCATGTTGGACCGCAACCACGGAAACCAAAAAATGAACATCAAACAGAACTCCGCGATAAAACTATTGTGAAAAATATACAAATCGCAGTGATGATCTCAGAGCTGCATACCGTGTAGGCCGCGGAGGTTCTGCGGCTCGATGACGGTGATCGTGCTCTTGATCGCGAATCTGTCATCGCTACCATCAAGTGACGGAACCGCGCCCCCTCGGACCCCGCACCCGCCTCAGACCCGCAACTTCCGAACTTCGCCCGCCTTATTAGCCGAACCGTAAACCCAATGAAACGCATCGCGCTGCCCGTTCTTCATAATTCTTTTGTGCGGATGTTTAAAAAGTGTGCTCGGATAAGACGATGAATAGATAGGTAATCTGAAGACAATGAGGTGAAAGTCCTGTGCGTTATCATCACATCGAAACTGGGACCTGCACGCACCACCGCTGCGTGCGTTCTCGACTTCTCATTCGCTTCTATAACTCAATGTATAACCAGCAGCACCCCAGACCGTGCACACAGAAATAACTAATAATAATATATTTGCAAAAAATTGTAAAATAAGGTGTTACATCTGTGGGCGGTCTCACAAATGTCATAATCTATATAATTCTCTAATTATAATAATCTAAGTTACATTATATTTCGTCATAAATTATTGCATAATCGTTATAAGATCATTTTTCTACCTAATAAGATGTATAAATAGAGATAATTATTACTAATTACATAGCTATATTACTAATTTTAGTGTACATATTAGTACTAATACATACCTACATTATTTAGGGACCGTACTACCACTTTACGACCAAATGTGGCGAACCGTGTAATGAGTTCTTGCGACATGTACTAACGAGTCAAGTATTAAGTAGTAATTAGTATGCACTATGCAGGTTTAAATTATATTTAAATACCCTTTCTAGAATCGCAAGATAATAGCATACATGAGACAAACATAACTTGCATTATAAAGACAGCGGAGTTACGTGTTCGCTGTACGTTGTACAATATGTTTCATTCTAAGACTTACACAAAGCAAGTATACTTAATCCAGAAGTACTCTGGTTCATGTATTCAGGTTCTTGGTAGCATTTCCACGTTCGTAGACGGTTCCATTTATAAATGGAATACGTAACACCTTCAACGAGCGAGGTGTCTGTGTTTCAATAAGTCACCACTTGAGCGATAAAATCAATAGCCCGACCAGGCATGAAGCCAAATCACCCTCCAAAATCTACCTCACACCTTGCGGCCGACAAATAGAATTGCGAATCATTACTAAATAATTGTAAAGCTTTTTAGTACTTCCTCGATTCTAACACTTTTATAGATACCCTTTTTTGTAAAGTTCCTAAGAACAGTTAAAACTGTTCCTAGTCCTGCAGGTAATATATATAGGGTTCATCACCATTCTGGTAATGGGCCTTCTACACGGCGGGAACAAACATCACGCAAAGGTTTGGTTTGTATAAAAATCGACCGTGTAGAAGCTTGTTGACAAACGGTTGGTCCGTGTCAACAAAAATGACCCCGCGGGATCCAACCGCCAGCCTGCGGGAACAAACGAGCGCAGCAGTGTTGCCATTTATATAGATTTCCCCCTATTTATACATATTTTTGGTGTAATTTACAGATAAGCATTTTAATCGATATATTTTAATCATAGTTTTCTTGTTAATACTTGAATAAGACATAAGCACTTAACACCGGGGGTGTGCCGGTTCCTCCCCGTTTGGTGCCCCTGGTAACACTCGTCTGCACCATCGTGGACGTTCCAGGATGACGCAAACGAGTGGCCGAACGCCGGTTCTTTCTTTCTTTCTTTATTTTTAGTTTTAATTTCTTGACTTTTTACTGACCCTATTTTGTTTTTGTTTTATTTTGTTAGTCTATACTTCATCTCTCTTTTGTTTTTTTCTCAAGCTATCTTTAATTTTTTGTTAACTCTTCATTTTGGGTGTTTGTTTTGTATAAATCAGTGAGTGTATCTGTGATGGATGGACCCGTGGGTCCCCAACCCTAAGTTGGTAACGTCCGGCGATGGGGTGCATTGCGAGAGGGTGTCTACGCAACAAGGACGTGGGTCAGGATTCAGCCCTTAAATGATCAATTATGGATAGTAGCAATAAGGATAATATTCCCCGGGTGGGTCCTCTTAGGAGGGAATCCCACACTCCCGCTTCGGCGGGGGGTCGCCCCACGTATACGGGGGGGGCACCTATTGCTCAGGAGGAGATTGAGGATGTTTTGAGGGAGGAGGAAGTTTTGAGAGATGTTGACGGACGGAACGATTTGGATATGATGACTGTGATAGAAGACGAGGAGAAGGGATCGCGGGCATCAACACCTGCGTCCAATAGGTCAAGTCGGTTCTTTTATAATGAACCTGGTAGAGGAGATTTACCTCACACAGAAGAGGACGGAAATAGCATGACCGTACTAACTCCGATGCCAAAATCTCAAAGAGGGATATTTCTGCGGAAAAGGCCAGGAACTCTACCGGATGAGGACCCCATTAAAGAAAGTGGCCTAACTACTACAAAACGTGGCAGAGGTAGGCCACCAAGCTCAGCAGATTCTGCTGGCCGCTGTAAGTCTAAAAAGAGTGGATTGGCTGATGAGCGAGAGCTCCAGGCGTCACCGGCCGAGGCGAAGAACTTGGAATCAACAGGGAAGTATCCAATCCCAAATTCGGACTGGAACTTGAACGAGAAGGATCACATGACCATGAGTGCACTGGACGCTACTATAACATCAAACTTGGACGCGATTGTCGAAGTGGCTAAAAAGTCCAAAAGTGTCTCATTTGTCACTATCTTAAAGGAGTCTACGACTGCTATACAGGAGGCATGTTCAGTTCTGTTGAATCGCTCTAGAACGGATGAGATGAGGGCGCTAGAGGCGGTTAACGCACGTTTATCGAAGGAGATTTCAGAGCTGAGAGGCGAACTTGTGTCAATGAAAAACGAGCTCTCATTTGCGCGATTGCAAGTAACTCAGCCGCAGACAACTCTCGCAACTCGGGAGTTGAATATGGAAGAGCTTTTGCAGCAAGCCGTACAAGAGGCGGTTAAATTATCTAGCGCTAGATTAGACGCAAGGTTGGAGGGTCTCGAGGCCCGGCTTTTGCCGGCGCCCGTTATACGTCCACCTTTAGCGTCAGATAAAAAGAGACGTCCAACTCCTGCTACAACATCTGCGGAGTCGTTACAGTGCAGAAAACAAAGAGGATCTGATTTAGAAGCGGTGGTCACAACTTTAATGCCACCAACAAACCCGGGTCTACTACAAAACAAAATAAAGAAGAAAACTCGTCTGTCTGCCGCTGCGGCAGAAGCGGCTAGCACAAGGCTTAATATTGTAGAAGCAACAACTACACCAAGACAGCTTACAGAAGAATGGTCGAGAGTAGTTAAAAAGAAAGGAAAGGTACAGAAAGAGGATGAGGTAAAGAATAGTAAGACGCCAAAGAAAAGGAAACTACGCTCTCCTAAGACTTCAGCTGTTGTCCTAACACTTCAGCCAGAGGCGGAAAAGCGTGGGATAACATATCAAAGTGTCCTAGATGAGGCCAAAAGACATGTCGATCTGGTCGCTTTGGATATTCCGGGAGTACGATATAGGGAGGCAATTACTGGAGCCCGTATTTACGAGATTTCCGGGAATGCCAACAAAGATAAAGCTGACGCCTTAGCTGGTAAGCTGCGAGAAGTCCTTGGTGAGGAGAACGTGCGCGTCTCTCGCCCTCAAAAGTGCGTTGAGCTGCGTATAACCGGTCTAGATGACTCCGCAACTTCATCTGAAATCGCGGAGGCTATCGCTAGGTCAGGCGCATGCTCAGCCAGCAATGTTAGAGTAGGAGAGATTCGCCGCGATCGGAACGGTCGCGGCTCCGTCTGGTTAAAGTGTCCGGTAGACGCAGCCAAAAAAATTATGGCAGCGGGCACAAGAGTTTGCATTGGCTGGACTGTGGTGCGTGTAACTTTACTTTCTACACGCCCCATGCGGTGTTACCGCTGCCTTGAGACTGGCCACGCTCGTACAAAGTGCAGTTGCGAGGTTGATCGTACCGGTTTGTGTTTCCGCTGTGGTCAGCCGGGACACGTCTCAGTGTCTTGTCAAAACGCACTACACTGTGCACTGTGCGAATCGAAAGGCAAGCCGGCAGATCATCGAGTTGGTAGTGTTGTCTGTGGCAAGTCCGCGCCAAAAAAGAAGACTGGCTTAAAGAAACCCGCAGTAACAGCAGCGGCAGCAGAGAGGGAAGCTGTAATGGAAACACAATAATGGCCCAAAATCATTTCCTGCAGACTAATTTAAACCACTGCGCCAGAGCGCAGGATCTTTTGGTCCATTCTATGGCGCAGTGGTCTATCGATGTGGCAGTAGTGGCTGAACCATATCGTATACCTTCTAGGCATGACTGGTTTGGCGATGCTGACTCTCTGGTGGCCGTTGTCATCGGCCCAAATATCGGAGTTTCGCCTCGTTGCAGTACAGGTCACGGATTTGTTGCGGTTAACCTAAGAAATATTAGTGTGGTTGGCGTTTATTTTTCGCCAAATAGACCGTTGTCTGAATTTGAGGAGTTTCTTTCTCGCCTTACCACTCTCATAAATGGAATTTCACAGCCGGTAATCGTCGCCGGGGACTTTAATGCAAAATCTATGCTTTGGGGTTCCCGGCGGACCGACGCCAGAGGTTGAGTAATGTTAAACTGGTTGACGATTTTGAGTCTCGCCGTTCTTAATAGGCGACATGTGTTCGTCAAATGGGAGAGTCCATAGTGGTTATTACATTGACCAGCGCGACTATCGTGATCGACATCAATAACTGGCATGTACTGGACCAGGTGGAAACGCCATCTGACCACCAATATATCCGCTTTGACGTCTCAGCACGAGTTCTCAGCAGTCATAGTATTTTGTCCACTCATGCACTGCCTAGGTAGTCCTTAAAAGGTTTGAACAAAGAGGTCCTAATGGAGGCTACGACTGTGGCATCTTGGGCGCCAATACTTGAGGGCGCGGGGACCAAAGAAGGTGCAGAGTGGCCATGCATGAAATCTGTGCATGCATAATGCATGTATGCCTAGAGTGCGGCCGCTCGGACCTCGCCGCGGAGCACATTGGTAGCGCCTAGAGATAATGCAGTTGCGTATTCAGTGCATGGCTACTCGGCGCCGATATGTCAGGCATAGGAGGAGGCACAATCGTAGCCAAGACGAAGAAAAGAGGCTTTACGATAGATACCGTGAGGTATCGTACACGTCATGTTTTAAAGGACAGCATTAAAAATGCCAAGATGGAACCATGGGAGGAGTTTCTTGCGTCTCTGGAGCGGGATCCTTAGGTCAGGCCGTATAAATGGGTGAGGTGACTGATACTAATGTGGAGGCAGTACTACCGGTGACGTCCGCGGAGCTGGCAGCAGCTGTGCGTAAAATGGGAGAGAAAAACACGGCACCTGGCCTCGATGGTGTGCCGGGTCGCGTGTGGGTCTTGGCAATAAAGAA
>JAOTAV010003010.1:0-32530 GCA_026546445.1 Cyclargus thomasi | reverse complement strand
CTTTCTGGGTCTCTTACCGCCCCCCTTGAGACCTGCAGCGCCCACAAGGGGGCGTTATCGCCCACTTTGGGAAAGACAGTTTCAAAGACAGTGACCAAAACTTCGTTATACTGGTCATTCACTGGGTTCTTACAGGGGTTTATAAAAAGGGAAACTTTCTGCTATAGGCAGACATAAGTCTGACTGTCGCTGGCTCTCAGACCATTACGAAAAAGCAAGCATTAGTTTATATAGAACATATGAAATATGTAACAATAATATTATAAGGATATAGATGTGTTTAATAAAAACATAAAAAAATTTCAATTAGATTTTAAAAAGTTGCACTTAAATTGCATTTTTATGCTCAATATCATGCTGTTCTCACACACCTAGGAATATAGTTTAGTCTGTAAGGTTTTTCAAATTTGTTAATGGTAGTATTAATTAGCTGTATTCTGTTTTGTAATCCAAATAAATAAAAAATAAAAACAAAATATCATGTAGGTACTTCACGTGGTTTTTTTCTGTCGCCATTAGAGATTTCCGTTCGCTATGAATTATCGACTAATTTAAAGAAGATATCAAATGAAATAGGCAGTAAACTTTTAATACATATTTTAGATTAACCCGAATAGTTTATATCAATAAAAGTCAGTTAAAACTTACTAATGAGGTGTTAATGCTCGCTGAGAAGAACGGTACACTAATTTTATTTAATCAATTCTAAAGAATTCTGGTTCAAATTTACGCATTTGTTTATTAATTTATTGGCTATTATATTTTATTATTTACCAGTTTTATGTATTTATAATTATACAATTCGAATATATTAGTTAGAAACTTGTTTATATAGGCCGAACAAGGCTCTGTTTTGGTTTTGAGAAGACTTGCTTAGGCAACTTGATAAGGCTTTTGTTGCTAGGAGCAATGTTGCGATGTTTTTTTTTTTTACATTCATAATGGTAATAAAATACGGAAGCCTGTTAGTTCTTTATTTATTGAGGCAATAAACCTATTTGGTTAAAGTTTTGAAGACAAATATTGTTAATCTAAAAATATGATAAACCTCCCACACTTTATTTACTATTCCAATTCCCTGATTAAAAATGCCAGCAACGCACTTAAAACTTTCCGATATTGCTGGTATTTTTTTTATATATGCCGTTGTATATTGCATATACAACGGCAGTTGCTTTCCATCAGGTATGTTGCATCCTGTCTGTTCGCTTGCTCACTAATTATTATTATAATCGAAAGACTAAACGCAGTATCTAGATGAAACGTTTTTAGTCATTAAATACTCTTCCTTTTTTTTAAAGCTGGTTAAAAATGTGAAATTTAACTAATGCATTCCTACGTTATTTAAAAGTTTAATAAGACCTCCAACATTCAATCGTGCCTTTTAAAATTTATACTAAAACAACTTTTTTTATGATATATTATGAGCAGATGGGTTACCTGCTGTCGCCTATGGACACTCGTTGCCGGTCTTCTTATGAGGGAATAGGGATCGCGGATTAGGTAAGTTGGGCCACCGGTAAACTCACTTACTAGACGAAACACAGCACAACGCCGTTTCACGCCAGTTTTCTGTGAGGCCGTGGCATATCACTTTTGTCGAGTGTCTCATTGGTACACGCCTCCACCGGGGTTTGGACCTGCACTCTCCCGAGTGGAAAGCAAAAGTCTTTATCTTATCCATTAGGCTATAGAGGCTCTTTTTAAGACCTCCAGCATTGAGACGTGCCTTTTAAAATTCATACTAAAACAACTTTATTTCACCGTGTTGTATCAAATAACAGCTATCACACTGTGACTACCATTAATTCCTAGGTGGCTTTCGACTTGTCGAAATATGTTAATATTAATAATATCATTAATAAACATAATAAAATCCATAAAAACCACGTTCGCTACAACCTCATACCTATACAAGCTGTGAGAAAAGTAATTGATAAAACTTCAGTGTATGTGTAAGACCCTTATAATATTCTTTATTTAAAAAAAAGCGAAGTGTGAAAGAAGCAGCGTTGATATGATAGCTCAAAGCGGTGGCGTAGAGCAAAAGCGTAGAGTAAAAGCCTCTGCAGTGACAACGAATGTTAACCAGCCTTTAAGCAACTTTTCTTTGTTGTTAAACGTGTGTCAGCACAGTCACCATATATAGAACCAAGTAGATCATCTTCATTGAAACGGACCGCCCGGCTTGCACGTGTGCACCTTGTATCTATACGTTTTTGCGCGCACACATAAACAAATACGCACAAAACATTGATAACAGTATGCTAGTAAAGGCTAACAAGTTTTTGTTATGTTTAGAAGCGTCCCGGCGCTCCTTTTTTTTCATTTGGGAATGCATTCCCGGCAGCCTGGGGAGGACCACCGGGGTATATGATTACTCAATAAAACCCGAACGGTGTTCCTGCTTTTTCGCTTCAGGCAGGACTACGGGATACGCGGAATACACAACTGCGACACTGCTGATGCACATATAATTAGTGCATCGCAGCCAACTTGGGATAGCGGCGGATCACCCCGAGCTCCCCAGTGGGCGTCGTGGCCATGTCTGACCCTTTGCCTACGCCTTGGCCTACGCTCCTCTTTCGCTGACATTACCTCCTCGGCCCATTGGCCGAGGAGGTAATGTCAGCCTCGCGACGCTCCAATATGAAGATGAACCACTGGTTCTATGTATACTAGCACAGTAGCACGTATTTCTACAAATTACAAATTTTTATTACACCTATGAATGTACTACGCATATTTAAAGTAATAAACTCATGTTATTTATGCCGAATTGTTTTATAATATCGACGATAAATTTGTGAAGAACTTGACAAATAATTATTTTACTGCGTGATTTGTGTTCATTTGAATATCATGAATTAAACATGTAAGAATAACTTTAGTTTTCATTAGGACTATATTTTCTTGAAAGAGTGATATAATATGCGAAAATGATTTAAATATAACACTAGGTGTTGATCGCAGCTTCGGCTGAAAAACGAAAGTTGCGTAAGGATACGAATAATCTTGTTACCCTAGTTTAGGAACATGACGTTTTTCCATGACCAAAGTAGCCCAGGTTTCTCTACTTACCTTCACCTAAGTCCATGCTAAAAATCAAGTCCATAAGTTATTTCATTTGAGCGTAATGAAAGTGCAAAAAAACAAACATTTCTTCACATTCTCATTTATAATATCAATCCATACAATGGATTGCCAAAGTTTTTGGGAATAACTATGAGGGTTTTTGCAGATACAATAAGCCTCGTTAGCTTTAAGGGTTGGATAAACACTTGTCCGTGGCCGAATCAGTGGCAGCGTCCTGCGAAATGTTATCTTCAGCGTTGCTACATTTACATTGAACTCCTTACAAGGCACACATATTCAATACACCCTAAAGTATTAAACTTACTTTGGATTCACGAGGCAGCTAGTTGCCTCTTCTTCTCTATGCCTCTAGCAATTTTGGAAAATGTACCTTTCTAATGAACAGGATTTTTAAAATCGGAGCTTACCTGCCCGAAATGTACAAACATGCAAAATATACTTAGGTGCCTCGCAAAAAAACATTTTGGTTTCTATAAAGTATAAACAACAAGAATTATTTTTCGCACGGAACCCACCATATGAAAGTTCTAGTCGCACTCATTAGTTTTTTACTGATCTAGATTTTAATTCATAGAATCAATCATATACAGTTAAGTACTTAAGTCATTGTTAAAACCGCTTTTGTCATCGAGCAAAAAGCTCTTATTAACGGTTAGCAGTTCATGATGATAATTTTTGGAATTAGCTACTATAAATCATATTATGCATCAATTATGTATCATAAGAGGAGTTTTTTGTTTGACCCAAATGAGTTACCTGTATTAACTTGTCGCATACTTCGACTCTGCTTTGAGTTTTAAAATAATCACACTTTTACCGAGTTCTTTTTTACATAGTATGATAAATTTGTCTTTATAAATGCACATAAAATTTAAATACACATATTATCACGCGGCTAAGTATAGCTAGTGTCTTATTTCAACTTAATTATGCGCGCGACACTTTGTGTGCGTGCGCTTTTAAATACACAACTTTCATTCGTGTGGCAGACGCCTTACGAGTAAATATGGCTTACCTACACATAAGGCCGTGGGTACAATTGAGTTGAAATTATTAAAATTCTCTTTAGCAAACAAAACGACCGGCGTTTCGTAATTAGTATAGGTATTTTTTGTTCTAGATGGAGGATAAAGACGTGGCCCTGAACAGCGTCGAGCCGTCTACGGTGACGTTACTTTGTTATTACAATTACTGTGAAAAACATTACCTCCTTTATAGTTAATAACTACTGGTTACCCGCGGCTTCGCTTACTTGAGAACTGTAAAAGTAGCAACGCCGAAAACGAAAACAATTTTGCGATTTGTATGTAGAAAGTCATGGCGGCGTTTTGCTTTCTTTCGCTTTCAGCATTGCTACTTTTACATCAAGCTAATAAGAGATACGGTCACAACATAAAGTTTTAACACTAATTTTTTTACACCCTGTATATATAATAATTTTTTTAATATGATTTTGCGGTTTTTAATAGTCTTCTAATCAAGGCTTCTAAAACTATTTGGAGCTTAGGTTCAATTAATATCAAGCCTACGTCTAAATCTAAATCCATATTAACCGTAATTTAATCTTACAGCGATTTCATATCACTAAGATAAGTTTAGATATCAAATTCTTTGATATTTTCCCATAAAACCTCATATTGAGATGATGAAAAAATTTAAGAGGACGCGTAGGCAGTGATATAGTAATGATAACTGTATCGCCCTAGATAACGCTGTGACGATAAAATTAAGATACAATATCGAGATGGTGTGCATTTGATGGATTAGTAGTCGGTTGTCACACGAGGATGTAGTCTCCGTGTTATAATATAATATCTATGGACGCTTCACACTGCGTCGGTCTGGTCCCGTGGTATCTGAAGGACTTGTGTTACGGGTACCAGAACGGAAATATATTTAAGGTTTTTTTACTATACACATATTTAAGATTTTCATTATATGATACACATATTTAATAGACATCCAAGACCCAGGAACATTGAAAAACTTTTTGCTACCTACCAACGCGCTTACAAACTGAGCTACAGAGGTCGTCGTGTTATATGTAACAATTAGCTGATCCAACAAGACTTTTTCTGTACAGACATTTTGAGAAAGAACTTTTTGTTTAAGGTAAATTTAACTAATAGTATTAATTATTGTAGGAATCTTAAGATATTCCCTCTTAAAAGGCTGGCAACGCATACAACTTTTCTGATATTTTGAATATCCATTGGTTACGGTAATTGGTTTCCATTAGGATGCCCATTTGCTCGTTTGCCTCTTACTTTTGTAAAAAAAAAGAAGTCTGCCTTATCTGCGTTACAACACTGAATTTAGCCTTGTAGTTCCTAAGCGTGTGTGCAATTCATCAGACGCTTGAATAATTTCCTTGCAAATCGTATGAGCCAGCACCTTTACAAACTTGATAGCAACAATTTTCGAACCCACCACTCCAAAGTCGAGAACCAAGCTCCAAGCACAAGACCACGGAGGTGTCTGAGTAATGTTGTCTCAAGTTAATGGAGTATGAGGAACTCAGAAGGTCAGAACCAAGTTTTGGGCAGTGCTAAAAGGGGACTGGTAATTTTATAATTGTGTTTTACTAGCGTGGGCGGTGAGCGATTTCTTTATACATAGTCCAAGAGCCAGATACATAATTTGATGTCGTATGTCCGCATTTAAATGAGTGAGCATTAAGCGAAAGCAGGCAAAATATTACGTGGTATATTCAAAATATAGTGACAGTATTTTAAAATGTAATGTTACAAACGGTGCGGCTCGCCAGTTCTGTTATATTTAGACACGTAGCCGTAATACTCCCGAAAAGTAACTCTAAAGTAGGAAAAAAAATCCTTATATTTCTTCCTTGTTCCATCCTTCCATTTCATATTATATTATAGAAAATAATTCCTTGATGAATATGAGAAAACTGTTTGGATTTTTAAAGGAAAGTAACTGAAAAAAAGAACGTTTAGTTTATTTTTTACTAAAATAAAAGTATCGGGTTATTCCGTATTTCCGATTACTAAAAGGATTAGATTTTATGCACAGATCTTAGACCATAAAACTGAGGTGTTTGTTTGAGTCTTAAAATGTTTGCATCATGATAATTATCACACCTTGGGAAGATCAAAAACAATTATTGCAAATTTGAAAAATAAGAGTGAAATATTATTTTTAAGTTATGGATATCTTTAGGTTGGCAACTATTCTAAGGGCCTGTTTCACCGCTTACTGTTTAAGTTTCTTTTAGGCTATCCACAACTTTTTTGACAGATTCTCCATACAAAATCTGTGAAATAAAGTTGAATCTGCCAAATAAATAGACTATGTGTAAGCGGTGAAACAAGCCCAAATTATAAAAATATATCGTAGTCTTTAGCAGTTAAGGATCTGTATACGCTTTGAAAAATCATTAATTTTCTAGCCATAAAGTTACTGAATGTCAAAATAGCTTGATATGAAACTAAAATATTTATATTGGCTTTAATATATATTATATCAATCTTATTAACTGCGATGAAAAAGTACAATGCTGTAATAAAGTTTATGAGTTATGGACCATTTGTCAGCCATTGACGAGTCGAATCTAATGTGATTTAGCCATTGTGTCCCAAACCACGTGTCAAAGTATTCTTCCATAAGCAGATGGCGCTCACAAATTGCTATTCAGTAGATTATCCCGAACCTTTATGCTATTAATACAATAATTGACAAGCGATGGTTTGTATAAAATACAACTTTATTTCGCAAAAGTATTTTGGACTTTACCTCATTGAAAAAGTGGAGGTTTTGCAATGGTAAGTCGTGTTGTTAATTGGCCAACGATTTGTCCACTCCGTGACGAATTGGTTCGCCTTTTGTCCGGAAATGGAACGATTTTGCAGTGAATTTATTCGTTTCCTATTTGAGGTTGTAATGGATGGTCATTTGATGTCTGTTGGCAGTCTGGTAGGTAAATCGGGGTTTGATCGAGGGTTTTATTTGGACAAATTTGGGGGCTGCTAATAATGTACGGAATTTATGACACAAATTTAAAACTTTTGCTCGATGAAAGGGATAAAATTTACTTATTTAAAATACTACACTTAGGATTTAAAATCTTGTCTGATATCAGTCTCCGGAACTACTTTGCAATATAATAATATCTATAGACGCTTTACACCACGTCAGTCTGGCCCTAGGCTAAGCTGGCGGACTTGTGTTACCAATTAAATATATTTCCGTTGTATACAATACAACGGAAATATATTTAATACTTTTATACTAAACACATATTCAAGATTTTTATTATAAGATACACATATTTAATAAAGACCCATGAAACCGCAATGGAACATTAAAAACTTTCTGCTCCGTAGCGGAAATCTAACCTGCGACCCCAGGCTTAAACTACTAACTCGCTTGAGCCACAGAAGTCGTCAGTGTATGAAAATCATATTATGTTCTATAATCTTACGAAAAAATGCTAAACGACATCAACATGTGTTTTTTCGTATCTATTAAAAAAAACAAAATAACATGGACATAAAATCATATTCTGGAAACAGAACACACATTTACTATACCTCTAGTAACTTCTAACCCCGTTATTCATTATGATATTTAAACAATGTTTAACTAAGGAAGGTTGACTGTCCCTTTCTGTCGTGTGACATTTTTAATATTCCAGAAAAGGATTGCAAATCTTGATTAATTAAACACTGTTTAAATATTTCTTTGAATAAAAAACTAAATCGCAAAAAATCTACTATGACTAGATTTTGTCTAGCGCAGATGACAATACAAAACAGTTGTTTGACAGATCATAAAACACTATTAATAAGTATTGACAATTTTATTACCTTTCCTTAAAACAATGTTTTTATTATTTTCGCGTGGGTGGTCGTCGGGAAGTTTCAAATTCGCCCATAAATGTGAATATATTTGTAGAGAACGTTTAAACACTGGCGCCTAGCCTTAATAGCCTTATAGTTATAACATAAATTTCAGAGCGCCCATAGTTTTATACCTATCAATGTATTACTCCTAAACGATATTTAATACTCCGAACGAGCTGCTAAAATATGTGTTAAGTAGTATATTTTATGATTACGTTTTATTTTATACTGTTATATTGTAAGAGTTGCTTTTTGTTAGGAGGATTTGTCTTTATGTATTTATCTCCTGGGGGATAGAATTTATCACAATCCCTTTTTAACGAGTTCCTACGCCATAACATTTACCTACGTGCCCAGCCCAATCCATAAGTCAATCTTTAAGTTCTACGTATTTAGATTTTTTTTAATGATGATTACTGACGCCCGTAGACAGAGAAGCCACTGGCGCCAGTCACTGCTATCACACGTGACACGTCGTGTCAAAAGTAATGAACGGTGGCGAAATGTGACCGAAAACGACGTTATAAAGATCTGTTCACAACTTATTTTTTTTTTCTTATATACAGGCTATAACAAAAAGTAATATTACTATGGGATGAGACAGACAAACTTTCGCATTTGTAATATTATCATGGATTTAAGTTTAGAAACATTGTAGACATGATTAACTACTAACTGTCAAGATCGCGATTAAAACTACCAAGAATTACTAATTTTGAGACACAAATTAATTGCTATTTTTTCAATGTAATCTTTAACGTACTAACACTACATACATTTAGTACTTAACGTAATAAATTATTATTAAAAAAATCAAATGAAAATCGAATTCAAACAATAAATACGAATGTGTAAACTCATCTTTGCGTACATTCGATATTCGTGACCACTTAATTTTAAACGTCGCAAACTAGTTCAGAGTTAAGCTACCTTTGATATAAGCCTTATGGCGACAACTTATTGGCCGCTTTACAGGTAAAATAACCATGAGTCGATAGCGTAGGGCCAAAATAATAACTTCCCCCGGAAAATCCGCCACTGACGCACAATTGAAAAACGTCAACTTTTAAAAATACATTTAGGTAAATACCAACGTATTATAGTACGTCTGTTTGCTTTTACTAATCTATATCTATTATATAAAAATAAGTCCGGTTTTCCTTCCTGACGATGTAACTCTTAGTATGAGAGAACGCGATGCCGTGTTCCGATTTGATCCAAAATTTGCAAAAACATTTTTTGATACATTTTATGGAATATTTAATTCATAGGATATCCATACTATTATAAATGTAAAAGTGTGTCTGTCTGTTGCCTCTTCACGGGTTCGCTCCAATTCCGGTGCAGTGGACGCGCTCCTTTACTCTGATCTTGTAAGGGGATGACGTTGTCTATAATATAATGTCTATGGTAGTCAACCGACATCCATAAACTAGAAGATTTAAAAAAAAAATCTAATGAATGTTTAACAACAAAATGGCCATAAAAACATACTAGACGCTCTATGTCTACGAGTTTCTAATATTTTAGAATAATAGCAGATACGAACTACATAACTACTTTACACTTATGATTAGAGAACTATTTAGTTATTATCTCGTACTCAAGCAATTGATATTCTGATAATAATAATTATAAAAATTGACGATGATTCAAAATAACTCTCCAACTTTAGTATTAAAAAAAAGATTGTCAGTTTATATGTAATTGATTGTTCTGTTGGTTCACGGTGGAAATTCATGTTCAACATTAATGAAACACACTTTTCCATGCACTATTTCCACTATATTATATTTTTTTACAATAATTTATAGCCAAACACACGACCGGTTTCGACAAAGTCATCATCGAGTATAGGTAGATTTGAATTAATAAATATTTTCTAATCAAAACATGCCAGTTAATAGCATAGAATTTTTACCAATTTAGTAGAATTTGTCAGTCAAACTAGATTGTGGATATCAGAAACTTTATCAGTAAGCGGTACAAAACCATAAAACATTTTAGTTTTATAATTTTGCATTTTTAAGCGATTACTTCTTTTTTAGGGGTACCCAAAGGCTAAAAACGGTAAAAGGGTCTACTAAGACCTCGATGTTAGTCTGTCTGTCTCCAGGCTGTTTTTCAAGAACAGTAATAGCCAGAGAGCTGATTTTTATAGGTTATGAATTTGTGATGCCTCTATAACAACAAACACTAAAACCAAGATAAATTTAATAAATAAGAGGGGCTCTGGAACAAACGTGTTTTGTTTTAGAGTTTTGTTTATTTTTTGGTCGATGTCAATAATGGCAACAGGCAGGCGCTTGACATTTTCACAAAATACTAAACTGTATTTATACTTTGCTAATCAGTAATAAATTTGTAACAAAGTTAATAATTAAGATGATCCTCATATAAAAAAAACACGTATGTTTGCTCTAATATGGTACGGAACCCTACGTGCGCAAGTCCAACTCGCACTTGGCTGGTTTTTTTATAAAATTTTCAGTAGTCGGAAAAAGGCTTTTCTAAACAACGATAGTTTAATAGGGGAACAACCGATAGGGAATGTAGGCCAAGATCCCGCGACCTAGGAGTCTGATAACATCCGGCCTTGTCAAAAAACAAGGACAAGGTTTCCCATAAGCCACAGGAAATGTTACACGGTAATTAGCTTCTAAAATTACTATATTTGCATTAATTTACTAATATCATTGGTTGTCGCCATGGAAAGAGGAACGGAGAAACTGCAACTTTGGACCTAGGCTGGGTCTTTCTTTTACTTAACTTTTGTGACAGCCCAATGTTATTTTGACACCCTATGTGAAGACTTTGTCTAAAATATTTTTGATTTTTCACCTGGCTGTATAAATTATCAAAAATACAAGCTACTAGCTGACTTATGCCCAATTTCGGAGAATTTTTGACAAGATATATGTGATCGATTGTACTGTTGATTAATGGTGGAAATTCATGTTCCGAATACTTAAAGAAACACATTTTTCTTGCACTTTTTCCACTATATTTTCTAAGCTTTTACAAATTTATAATAAATACACGACCGCTTTCGACAAAGTCAGACACCTGATGATGACTTTGTAGAAACCGGTCGTGTGTTTATTATAAATTTGTAAAATCTAAGAAAATATAGTGGAAAAAAGTGCAAGAAAAGTGTGTTTCATTAAGTTTTTGACAAGAGTTTATCTCTTCACCGGCGCGGGCGTTGTTGTTTGGTTATTTTATTAAAGTTTTTTTTTATTATTAAATAAAATAAATTGGTTATTATTTCAAATTTTGTCAAATGACCCATAGATAAACTCTAGTCAAAAATCCTCAGAAACTGAGCACTGGTCCAGTTCATTACTATTATAAACTAGTATTATTATATAATCCTACGCATATTATGGCTACTGTTCGTGGTCAAGAGGAGGCCTACGCAGAGCAAAATGGTCATGTAGAACGTATTAGCACATCCTGTATAGAGCATGACTGGCGATACAGAAGCACCCTTGAGAGGACGTAACATGTTTTTAAATACAACGCTATTGGCGTATGAGAGCGGGGCCACAATGCTGCGTTGCGTTGCGTTATCGCAGCCGCAATGCTGTGGCGTTGGTGATACATATTGTAATATTTTTATACTGGGTGTAACAAAAGTGATAATACTTTAGGGTTTGTATGTGTTTTTTATATAGAATATTACTGTGAAAGTAGCAGCGCTGAAAGCGAAAAAAAATAGGTGTTTTGTATGGGGAAACTCATTTCGCTGAGGCGCTCGCCCATAAAAGTACACAAAAAATATTTTTCTCTTTTAGCGTGCTATTTTTACAGTGAACTGTCTACAAGGCGCACATACAAACCCTAACATTTATTACTTACTTTTGTTACATCCTGTATATCATGTATTGTGTACGCGTTAGTTACTGAGCACCTCCTAAATGGCTAGATCGAGTTATATGCAACTAGGCGGCGACTATGATATTAATATTTTTTATACAACTAACAGTCTTCACAAGTCGATGTATGTTGTTACACAAGTCTATTGAGTCCGCCAGTTGTAGTACCTCGCTGATGATTATAGTTCTGCCCTAGTGCAAACACCCGATACGTGGATGAAGCATTGGGCAGAGGATAAGGTGGGAGTGTATTAAGTAAGGCGTTTGCTGTTCTCGTCTTGCCTGGCTTATTTTGACGACGGATAATAATGTGGAAGGGCGTTTACGTCCTATCGAATGGTGCTGTCAAACGAAGATGCAACATACATAGCGTTTTTAAGTCGCTTTAACGCAACATAACTGGGCGTCGTGGCCGCGGTCTTCGAATAGTGCAACCACAATATTTTGCGTTAAGTGCATTTTATTTCTCACTACCTTTGCCCGCGGCTTCACTTGCATGGAATTTAAATTGGTAAAAAGTGGCATATATTACTCTCCATTCTATCAAAATATAAGTCCATGCCAAAAATTAAGTCGATTGGTTGCTTCCTTAAGGAAGAACAAGCAAACAAACGAGTAAACACGCTTTTCCATTTTATTTATTTCAAACCATATACATATATATGGAGAATGTCCTTACCAATATTATATAATTTATAATATTAGTAAGGATATTCTCCATGTACAAGTTCGTACTTTGTCAAAAACATAAGGGTTGCAAATAAATAAAAATTAGTAAGTTTTTCCGGTACTTAGGATTACTAAATTGACTCCGAATAAGATTGATGCATGTAATAAAGAGGTAGTCTGGGGGGAAAGAAATACAGAACAGGTAAATGCCTACGCCAGAGAGTGTCATAAGCGACTAAAATGCATTGACTTTCCTTTACAATTCGTTAAATGCGCTGACAGTTTTTTTTACACAGATATATGTTTATTCGCCGACTGACGCACAAAAGCGACCCTAAAACACTTTCCTCTAGTCATTTCCATTATAATTATAATATATAACTAGCTTTTGACAGCGGTTTCGATCGTGTGGATTTCAAAGTCAATACCAATATAATATTTTAGGAACATGTTTTTCCAAGACCTAGTAGCCCATGTTACTCTTCATCATTCAAAGATGCTATGCCAAAAATCTATTTTTAAAAAAATATTGATTGGTTATTTTGTTAAGTTGTGAAGGACAAAGAAACAAACATTCCTACTATTAACTATGGATATTCCATAGGATTAAAGGCTCAAGTCTACAGTACCGTGGTCTCCACATCTAAGTCCACCGCTACTCGACATACCTCCAGATAAGGGTTTTCCAACGAAACAACTTCAGAGCTCATTTCCGATAAAGATTTGCAAGGAAATTCGCTGGTAGAGTAAACATGTTATTCGCTGTGTGTTTGTGACTACAGCGATTGATTTTGACTATGTTAATATGACTGCAATGATGTAATGATATTATTAATGATAACAATAATAATAACCATTTATTTCTTACCTTAATAACAAAGCACACAGAAAAGAAAATAAACTTTTTAAGTGACGACATAGGTGGGTTGATATCTGCACTAGGAGAATCCTGTGTCTCAGACTACCAACCCTCCCACCCCATACAGTCGTCACTATATTATACACTTACTAATATTATTTAACTTAACAAATAATAACAGTTGAAATTTAGCCAAAAGCTTTTAACTAACAACATAATTACATTAAAATATTCACTGGGTGTTGGTCAAAATAAGGCTGACAAAAAGACACGATTTGACATGACAAATGCATGCCGTTTGAAAAAGCGACAATTTGTTTGCCGCCAATCTCCGATTGTTCCTTTTTTTCCACCGTGAGCGTGCGCGCTATGCGCACCCAGTAAACAGTTATATAACTTACTAGTTGTTGCCCGCGACTCCGTCCACATGGTAACTTTTCTCTTGACAATTTTCCCGAGTTTTTTTCTATAAGCCTCATGGAACTGGAGTTATAGCGTCAGGAAGGAAAACCCGACTTATTTTTATATAATAGATAAGGACCTCCATGAATTACCTCTTTGTTTTTTTATACCTTGAATAAATAAAGTGATTTTATAAATCTTTAACATATTGAAATATGTTAAAGATTTATAAAATCACTTTTCACTAAAATCAACGGAAAATTTTCACCTTATTATAAAGTTTGTTTTCGCTTAAACTATAGTTAACCGCGAACAACGTTATTCACGGATTAACGCTAATTACAATTAATTACGCCATGGATCTTACACATGACACTACACATTAGCACATCATCAGTTACATCCTGGACTATGTCATATATACTAGCTTTTGCCCGCGGCGTCGTTCGCGTAGAAGTTGAAAATCAAATAATAATATAGTAGTAAGAAAATTTCTATCAATGAATTAATAGCCCAAAGAACCTGTAATCGCTTGGCCGCAAGCCCGCCTAGACGAAGAAAATCTTTAAGAAAACCATTATAATGAGTCGAAGTCATTTCTTTGTCTTTGAAAGCGAACGACTCGGACGAATCGAACGAGTGTTGTGCGAGGTTTCCTTAAATATTTTCGTCAAAATTAGTTTTTGTCGCCGCGATCGGCTCGTTCGATTCTGATAAATGTGCTTTGACCTTTAGCCTCCTTCGTGAACATGATGTTTTCAAAGTCGGTGTCACAATTTGTCTTTATAGATCACAATATGTCTTTATAGATTTCATTTCAAAAGGCCACATCAAAAATTGTTGTAAATGAAAAAGATAGAAAAACACTGGGTTAGACGATCAGACCCAGGCTCTTAAGACTTGTGAATTCCTAGTCCCCATATGTACAGACAGACTATATTGTGTATAATTAGTCTGTGCAACTGCAATGTAGGTTCGTCGAGGACCGACGAGAATAAACAAAGGTGTGTCAACACTCTACCGAGCGATGACTTGCGCCGGCGCAGCGCTCGACAGTACACATCTCATATTCGACGAATCTCATTTCGTATTCGACGAAATATAACATTTATGTTTTGAATTCGACGAAAGAATTTTTCAAGCGTTGGTTGATTAAGAAAATATTAAGTCATAGCTTAAATAAAGTCGTAAGTCTAATATAAAATGTAATAAATTCTTTAGGTAGTAAACCACATCAGAAGGTTGTAAATTACATCCTAAGTATGTGTAAAAACTTATTTAATCCAAAAAGACTTTCTTCAATAATAATTGTAGCATGAAATATCGTATCATATACAACATATTGAATGTACAATCGAAAACTCCGAAAATCTGTATTTACGGCACTATAAATATTTAACGCGATGTACAAAAACCAATGAACAAATTGTGTTCTACAAAGGCGCCGACGGTTTGGTTGGTAATCGCTGGATTAACGCCCACTTAACTTCCCGGTGAGATCTTAAATAACTTATTGATACACCAGTTTTTACTTACGGGTTTCAATAGAAATATAAAATAACAAATATTCCCGCGACTCCGGTGCGCCTAAAATCGTTTATTGTGCCGGAACCGCATATCCTCATACCCGGGACTCAAAGTATCTCTATACAAAATTTCAGCGAAATCGGTTCAGTAGTTTGAGCGTAAAGAGGTAGGAGGAACACCCTTTCGCATTTATAATATATGGAAGTATGGATTTGTTTACAAAATCCATTCAAGCCGTATTCAGAAAGATATGGTAAATTTTACTTGGTACCGAAATCTTTCTAAAAACAAACAAACCAACGTTTAAATAAAGACGTAACTTTTTAATCGGAAAGCTCGGCGAGGTTATTTGAAAGTTGAATATCTTGATTATTTTTATTAATCATATTATACATGTAATTAAAGAGAGGTGCGAGAATATTAATTGTACCCTAAAAACGGAATAAATTAATTTAGTCGGGTTATGCCTTATCAATATGTATGATATAAACGTTTTCCTCTTACTGCACTTGAGATTAGAGCGGCCATGGCTTTAGATATTTAGGGATTGTCATGTAGCAACTTCTGCCATGGTTTTTAAAATTAAATATTAATCAAAATCAAGTGATGATAATCATATTCATCACAATACAAATACCAATAATCATATACAAATAATGTGAGTACAATGTTGTATAAAATAGTAAAGTCTATAGGGGTTTTTCATTCAGAACTTAGACAAAAGCCAAAACTAAAAAAAAAAGAGAGGAAACGGATTATACTTTTTTGAAATATTTGCTATAATAGACCATATTTACAACAAAAATACTTGCAATAGGGAACTGTAGTCACTCGTATCTAGTATTTAAAAGTAAAAAGAAATATAGGACGATGTCTTTAAAAGTTTTGAAAATTGGTTACTCTACTCACGATGCGCTTGCCTGTGTTGAATGAATTAATGTATTCAATACATTTTTATATTGTTTTATTAGTATGAAAGTTGGGTTTTGAATATTATAATATGATGCAACAGTGTTTTATGTTCCCGATAGTTGTATGATGTATGGAACATGTGATAACGTGGCGATTGTAATACTCATAGCTTTTCATACGCCGATCATATAATAATATATCTTAGATTATCCAGAAACGAAAGTGTTATAATCTGAGACGATAAATAAAAGTGTGAAATATTTTTATTTGATAATTCCTAGAATTTTATAATTCTAAGATGCAGGTGCTACCTTGTCATAAAAGACTTAGGGCCTCTTTCACCGCTTACAGATAGTCTATCTACAACTTTATTTACAGATGTTGTATGGAGAATCTGTCAAAAAAGTTGTGGATACACACCTAACAGACACTTCAATAGTAAGCGGCAAAACAGGCGCTTAAGCTATCTTCAAATAACTTTAAGACTAAATAACTTAACAAGGACATGTATCTTAAAATGTTATTTGCTAAATTTTTATTAAAAAAAAATGAATATAAAAATATTATTTTTCTATTAATTTAGTTTTTAAGGTTCACAACATGACCTTTTGTCCAAAAAATTAAAAATATATATATATTTTCCATTAGTTGATGATTAGAAACAATGGCTAAGAACGCTAGATCACAGATGTAAGAGATAGACACACAGACGGACAAATTATAATCAGACACAAAAATAACTTTAATTTGTATTCAATACGCACGTAAAAATACGGTGAGTTGAAGCCTTGTCTAGGCTTTACTATACACTTTACCGACAGTTTCGTAACGGTTAGCCTACATCTTTTTTTATGATATTTAAGGGACAAACGAGCAGACGGGCTACCTGGAGGAAAGCAACTGCCGTCGCCCATGAACATCCGAAGATTCGCAAGTGTGTTGCCGGCCTTTATGAGGGAATAGGGAATGGGAATAGGAATAGGAGGATGGGGGAAGTTGGGCCACCGGTAAAGTCATTCACTGAACGAAACACAGCACAACGCCGTTTCACGCCAGTTTAGGCCGTAGTATCACTCCGGTCGAGCCGGCCTATTCGTGCCAAAGCACGGCTCTCCCACGGCAATGAGCATCCGTATTATGTACTTGAGATCGGAAAACGTCTCATTGGTACACGCCTCCACCGGGGCTCGAACCTGCACCCTCTCGAGTGCAAACCTATATATACTAGGCTACGGACGCTAAGAGAACAAAAGAAATCGAAATCATTTTTATTTTATATTTGAAAACGAACGATTCAGAAGATTCGGACGATTTAGCGCTGGCAAGTGTGCGAGATTCCATGAGATGTCATATGTTGGATTCTAAAATTCGTTACCTACGCCGCGCTCGGTCGTCTGATAGAGGTACGTACCATAAAAAGCTGCCAGCTTAATAAATAATGTTTAATTTGGCGAACAGAGACATTACACTACAGAATACATAAACATAATGGATAATAATTAACAAATATGAATAGACACAAATTATCAAATTAAAGAAAAATGTCAAAATAAATTGCCCTTTGCAATATTGCGAAGTGAACTTTTTAGGGCGGCAGTACTACAGACTACAATAATGTGAATGAAACGCACTTTTTACTTGAACTGTTTCCATTTATTCACTGCAATTTTTGATTACAACTTACCACCAGTGGGTGGCGGTAAAAGGCGTTGATTTGGCTGGTGGCGGCACTTAACGGACGTTGTTCGTAGAGTCTACATCCTGAGGATGCGCCGGTGTTGAGGCGAAAGGCCCGTCGAGATTCTCAACCCGCATTTTTACTTACAGGCTGAGGATAATTTTCGCGGAATACTGCTAAAAATCTTAATTTACTATACTAAAAGTTCTCGTCAAAAACATTCCAAGAATATCGCCATTTTAAAACTACTTCGAACACTCCTCTGCAGTTTAGCATTAGTTAACAAAATCATCATTATATAGAGAACCATAACTGAGTAACCAGTCAAAACTGTTTCTCTATTTGTGTGAACAGTTTCCATTTCCGTTTCAGTTCCGTTACACACTCAATGTATTTGTTTTCCGACTTCTTATAACGCTATATTCAAATATGGTTATAGCAATGTTTGTTTTCGATAAGATTTAGCTTAAACAATATTAAGGCTTAAAGCGTAAGCATGAAGTTCCAATTTTGCGTATACTACAAATATCCCAGGAATTATAGGGTAACCACACTCGATTACACAATGCCGGGATTTCATTATAACTCTCCCGTTTATAGTGGTTTTACTGTTCTTTAAATATAACTATAAATGTTTTTATTTATTGCTCATCACGATTATATTTTATGATTCACATATTTATTGCTAGTTGCTTTAGTTATAGAATGATTAAGTATATTTCGGCATATTAATCAGAATATTTAAAATATTTAATGAAAAAAAAAGTTTCTGATTGTCGTTATTGATGTTATTTTTGTATTATTTATAATAACGCAATTTATATTTGACAAATATTCGATAGAATGATAAATCCGTAATCGAGTAACATACTGATATTTTGTGTAACCCGAACATTAACTAAGCCACATATTAACGAAGCACTATTCGTATCATTCTCTTTGTAGGGGAAGCCGCTGACAGAAATGCTGCTTTTGTACTGCTGCTGATTCTTTTCCTTGCGAAGGACCAAAAATATCCAACTATGTAAGGTTGTTCTGCTCCAAAGACCAAAAAAAACTAGGGATTACCCTTGCTTGTTAATACTGCTGAGGTGACAGATGATAGGTGGATGCTGGTTGCTGCTGATATACTTGCTGATAGTGATAATGGAAATTTTTGAAACTCCCAGCTGATGCTTGATAATAATAAGTTTTATTTTATTGTTAATGCTTACATTTGTATGTACAATTATGATGATTGGGCAAAACGTACGAGTTCAACTACACGCTTGAACCGTACACTCTTTGATTCGTATGAGCTTTTAATATTTTTTTTATTTATTAAAAAAATCCTCCAATCAATGGCAGTTTTAATTTATAAAAACTCTTTTTAAGAGCGTTAGAAATGAGTTTGTTGTAACTGCAATGATCAGATTTCACAATTTGAATAATCATGGGTTTTTTTAACTGATATTTAAATTGAGTTCTTAGATTTTTATCAAATAATAAGTATATGGTAAATGTTTGTGACCCCTGCACGTTGATCCGGGTGGGTCCAATTAAAATGTTGACAATAGCTGACTCAACCGGTTTGGCACAAGCGGCGCTTAGTACAACTTAATCGCATTGCATGGGGGTTCGCGGATTAATAATGCACACGATGTATTATATAGATGAGATATCAACTGTAGACAGAGATCAATTGGTGCTTAAGATTTACGCGCCTAGCTATCGTCCGCCAATTAAGATTATTTTTCCCGTCTACGCATGGCCATCATGGCAAGTTGTTAAGAATTTGACACATTAAGGCCCCAATATTGTAGTCGTTTACCCATTATGCGAGCGAAGCGAGCCCTCTGTATTCCACCCCCAGTACATATTTGTGGTACACTTTACGGAAAAACTATAAGAGCTTTAGGTTTGGGTTTTAGCATAGTAATTTGAGTACATGTGTAGATGTGTTTAATAATAAAATAGTAATAATTTTAGAAATAATAATGTGTAACTGATACTGTTAAATCATCGTTCAGATAAATAAACTGATCCACATCTTATGTCCAGAATCGTCAAATTTGATAAAAACAAATCTGTCACAGTCACAGAATACTTTGAAAAACTGTATGTTTACTAAACAACCACAGCATTCAAAAAATCTTGCCAGCCCTCCACGTCGCAAAGCTGTGCGTTTTCGCTAGTTGTACGATAGTTTACTTCATAAACATATTGTAATTTGAGCTCTCTATGTCTAACCCAACCGACAGATACGAGGACGTCGTAGGTCCATTAATTGGGTATGATAAGTTTTGCAACGACTACATTATTATGAACTCTGTAAAAAAAACGAAATTATTTGAACGTAATATAAATAAATGTGACGTTGCGACGACCATAAACTTAAATATATTTAATAGCGTTATCATCATGCCTATCTATTTTAGAAGTTATAGTTTTCAAAAATGCCGGTTGAGTTAATGTGTCTATAGTTATTATATCGTTGCAATATTCAAATATTACTTTAAAACAACCCTAACTGCATCGCTACAAGTTGTACTCGACATACAGTTGTGCTTTCGTTGCAGAATACTAAATAATCGTTTTATTAATATTAGGTACGGACTACTGTTTTGCTCCTAAATTAGGGCCCTGTGTTGCCGCTTACAGATACTCAATTTATTTGACAGATACAACTTTATTTGACAGATTTTAAATAGGAAATCTGCTAAAAAGTTGTGGATAGCCTAACAAAAACTTTAAGAGTAAGCGGTGAAAAAGACCCTAAGAGTTGGAAAACAATACTTTTTAAAGAAAAAAATCAATTCAAAATCAAATATTTTCTAAAAAAAAAATTTTTTTAAACTAGCTATTGTCTGCTACTCTGTCCACGTGGTAACTTTCCTTTTAAATTTTTCCTGATTTTTTTGCTACAGACCTCACAGAGTCCGAGACCTTTACAATTAATGCAAAACCGTGGAAATCGGTTTGTGCGTTTTGGAGTTAAATCGTCAGGAGGGAAAACCCGAATTATTTTTATACAATAGATTAGTAGAACGCTTTCACCATGTTCGATACTACTGGCTCAACTTCAGCAATTTTTTCAACTATTTCGTCTTTAGAATTTTAACATTAGCGTCAAAAGAGTTATTTTTTTCCTTTTTTACATTCGTAACATATTACACCCAGTTTTGTAATATTCAAATAGCGAATCTGTTTACTGGCTCCCGGATCGAAACGAATTCCAGAAATGATAGTGATCTGTCATCGGCGCGGAATTAATGTTTTCCAAAAGTTCAACGTCCGAATTCGCAACCGTTAATGCTAGGAAAGCATTTTTCGTGAAATTTCGTCTACGGTGGGACCAGTAGGTCAGCGCTACCGTACTCTTCTCGCTACGATAGCGATCTATCATGAATGGAATAGATAAGTCATGGGATCAACGGCCAAACGCGTCCCGTCGCGAGGCCACGTTGCGATTTTCGTTGTGATAACGCAATTACCAGTAGAGCTGAGAATGTGTTTGCGTTAGGACGCAACGCTATCACAAATTATTAACAATCAGACTTCAGACTACAGAATACAGTATTCGAATTTACGATAAAATAATGTTTGTTGTGAACATGAAATTTCCGATAAATACTATCTGAAATTTCTTTATTATATAAATTTTTAAATAAAAAAAATAGTATCTATTGGAAATTTCCTATTCACAACAAACATTTTTGTATTCAGATTTTTCTAATCAAAAATTTGGATAATGTGCGGCAGGGCTAGATGGCAATTTTTTTTCTTCTGAGGAGTCTCATTTCAACTCCTCTTCTTCTTCAAGATCTTGAAATACAACTTTGAGTGTTTCATAATAATGGACTGTGTCAAAGATGGCAAAATGGCAATATTTCAGTAAAAATGTTACATCAATTCGATACAAGGTCAATTAGGTGATTTGATCACCAAAAATCCTGTCTGTTCATTGTTTCGTCAAAACACTTCATCTTAAAAACGTAATAGAGGTAATGTGGCAATAAAAATATACAAAATTGAATGACGGTCAACTGAGACAAATTCACTCCTAAAGGGATAAAATTGGTGATGAAAGTTTATATAAAAACATTTCTTAACGTGAGTGAAGACTCGGCAAAGCTTGTTGACATAATAAAATTCGTAGGAAAACGACACCGCAACGCAAACAACGTGGTCTCACCGTCACCGTGTTAGGAATCTATCAAAATAAATTCACAAATGAACAAAGCGCGAAGGGGTGCATCAATCAATGTGTATTGTGACGTCATTGGCGGTGACATAGGGGGAAGTGAAACCAGTGTCACTTCCGACTTCACCCTTGTAGGTTTTTTATGATAGTGGTTTTGCGCAGAACGAAAGCTTTGCGTCAATTGAATTATGGCAAAAATTTTTGCTTTTGCGTTTCTTACGCCGGTTCTTCTCGCATTTCTAGTTTCCGAACGGGTCAACATGTAGACATTCCGAAAACATTTGTTTTAAATTTAATCAGAAATAAATGGTTTTTATTTTATTATTATAAACATTAAAATTGTTAAACCAATTTCTATATTTTTGCCCGCGGTTTCGCTCGCAATAAATTCGAAAATCGCATAAAAACTTCGTACTCTCGCCGTTGTAGTGCATGTTATGTTTTACAGATGGCGCTGTATGAAAAAAAATGTTTTTCCTTGTTTTACTGCTTTTCTCTTGAAAATTTTTTATTATAGCTTCAACATACAAACGAAATCTGGGGTAAAACAGCGTTACGCTGTGTTTCGTCCAGTGAGTGAGTTTACCGGATGCTTAACTTCCCTACATCTTATTCCCTGACCCTTTTCCCGTAGCCTATTCCCTAATCCCTCATAATAGGTCTGCAACGATCTTGTGACTCTTAGGATGTTACAAATGTCCAGAGGTGACGGCAGTTGCTTTCTATCAGGTAATTCGTCTGCTCGATTGCCCCATGAATTCCATAAAAAAGTTTAAAGACACTACTAAGTTGCATTCTACAAGCTGTGATGTACAAGTTCACGGTGATCTAGAATGATCCACAATGATCTATAAATCACTGGCGCACGTGGTACAATCGATTAGGCTCGGGTCGGCGATGACTGATCGACCCCAGCATAGGGCGTGAGGGGTAAATGAATATATTAATTGCGAAGCAGCTGTGTGCTGGCCATAGACCTAGGAAGGGGTAAGTTGGAATCGGCAATAAATGAAGAACAACGCACAGCGCTATTTGACGTCGGTTTTATGCGAGGCTATGGTATTAATCCCTTTTGAGCCGAGCATGATTCTCCCATAACAATAAACGTCTGCATTATGAACTTGAGGTCAGAAATCCACTTGGGATCGAAACTTGTACCCTCATGTGCGATAGCAGTTAGCATAGAAAACTTACCTATGTGAAGAATTTCAAAAACCGTCCAAGTACCGGTTAGACTCGCAACCGAGGGGTTCCGTACCAGTAGAGAGCAAAAAATTGAAAAATCCTGAGATTGAAAAAAAATGTTTCGCTACAGCACTTTATTAACTTGAGTTTTTACGATTATGTATTTATCATTTGAAAATAAGTAATAATTATTTATAGGATTTAAGCGAAACACCAAATTTAAGACCTAGACTTAGATTTGCCAAGTTTGCCACTGCGGCTAGCCGTGTGGGCCGTGGCAAACTTAGCAAATCCAAGTCTAAAATTTTGTCAATCTATGGTATATAAATTGGTTTGTAATTTGTATAAAACTATCGTATAAGTTGTTAAGAGACAGGAAAATCCTGTAAATAATAATTACTCATTTTTAAATAAGAAATACAGAATCTAAAAAATCCTACTCGAATCGTAAAAATTCAAGTTAATAAAGTTCAGTAGCGAATCATTTTTTTTCAATCGTAAAAAATTATTGCGCACCCGCAATAAATAATGTAGCATTAATAACTTTTAGATCGGACAGATTGTAAGCGATCCGCTTATCTCCGATCAGCAGTTAGCCGGCTGTCTGCTCCGATGTCGGTGTATTGGCGAGACACATCTTGGACTTTACAAAATCACCCTTATACCATTTTAATAAGGATGTCAGAGATATGCAGTAGCGAGTAAGATGTCTCAGATTGCGCGAATACTGTAAACAACGGATACAAAATGACGAGAAATGATCGAGCGAATAAGTTTTAATGTGCGTTTTTAAATCTCTTAAGGCACGTGGCATGGATCACCTGAACAAGATAAGATTAGTATTGTTTGGAATCAGATTGTCACTAATTGTTAACGCCATCTACACTAATATGAAAGGAAATCTTTGAGTTTTCGTAGGTGTTCCCGTTAGGTAAAAACTACCGAACCTATTTTGAAAATTTTCTTACTATTCGATACTGTATTATCACAATATTGCTGTATTATCACAGTCTAGTCGGACTGAATGCCTAACAGCATTTTTTAACAGTCAATCGTTTACCTCAGCAAACATTTGCTATGGCATATCTATGATTACTTTGCTCTATATATTTTCCGTATACTACGTTTTAGATGTAATTGTTTTGATCCTAAGATTATTTAACATTAAGCCAATTCTCGTGTGCTTTATCTTAAACGGTATCTTTACGAAGGTGTTTGTGAAATCCATATTAAATAGTAATTAATTTGACATCGGTTAAGCGTAAGTTGGCTATGCATTTTATGGTTCTATTTAAAGAGAGATGTCCGTTACAATTATAATTAAAAATACCGAATTAGATTCTGTAAAAACAAAATTCCTTTAACTTTGGGGGCAGAACAGAGTAGGTATATGGTATGTAAATTAAAAAAAAATTAGGGATTAAAATATTTTTTAAGTAAAAGAGGATGCTTAATCCCCTTGACCTTAATTTTTTTCTTTTTAAGCGCTTTCTGAAAAACATTTTCTGTAAACTCTACATGTGGGACTCATACATTTTATTTTATCTTATTCGGAAAACAAACAGTGATGTACAGCAAAATTGTATTTTGAGTAGGTATTAAGGCACCATTTACATGTTTTTACATATACCACATAACGCGGTGCGTATACAGAACTAGTTCTTGCTCGCGACTACGCCCGTGTGAAACTTTATAAATTATCCCGTTCTTACACCATTTTTTTACTACTCGGCTCTTATTGGTCGTAGCGTGATGTTAAATTGCTTATATCCTTCTTCAATAAATGGACTAACCAACACAAAAATATTTTTTTAATTCCGGCACTGTTACAGCTACTGAGCTGAGATCAGTCAGAGTCAGTCTGGCCCCGTGGTAAGTACCCGACGAACTTGTGTTACGGGTACCAGACAACGGAAATATATTTAATACTTTTATACTATACACATACTTAAGATTTTTATTATGTGATACACATTTAATACACATCCACGACCCAGGAACGTTGAAAAACTTTTTAGTTCCGTCGGTCGAACCTGCGACACCGGCGTGAGCTACCAAGGTGCTCAACCACTGTGCCACAGAGGTCGTCATATAAAATATTCTAGTACTGATCTCTAATTATATTATCATTAATTAACTATGCAAGAATGCTAATAGATACTGTATCTGAAATCGAAATCTAAGTCTTTTTAACTGACATCCTGGTTATCATTGTGCAATTTCTTGGTATGTGTTTTAAATCTATCATTTATATTCAACGGTTTTCCCATTTACGTTTGAAACATCTTTCTTACAATATAATATTTCAATATTAATAAAACCTTTATTGTTACTTGCACTGTTTCCACTATATTTCCAAATATAGTGAAAACAATGCAAGTAACAGTTAGTGAGTTTTATTAATGTTGAACTTGCACCAATAATGTTGAATTTTCATCAAGAACCAACAATATAATCGATTACGTAAATATAATATGTATCATATATGTATGTAGCGACAAAAAATATTTTTTTGATTAAAAAAAGGGTTTTGCCTCTATTAACGACAATTTTATCGTATCCAAATAATAATTTAAACATATCATTATCATAACTTTGTTTTGTTGTAGCGCGTAAATCATATATAGATTTTAATAGAGCCCTATGGTCAAAATTTTACAGTAAATATTTAAAACCTTATCGTGTAGAGGAGCTATAAAAATTACGGAAAGTATAAGTAGTGTGCGTAGCGTTATATTTAGTAAAAATATGCAAGATTAAAGCATATTTTAAAATAATATTGGTATGCCACGTTCCCATTCCATCTCAACTATAACTGGGAGAAATTTCATGCTTTTACATCTACGTGTCTTTTGTAAAAATTGGTACAAAGTTTTCCTCTTGCGTATTAATATTATAGACACGATATAATAGATAAACCTTATTATATCGTGGTTTAAGCAATGAAAAAGATTGTAATAAATGTAAAGATTAATAGTATTATGGGTTGGTTCTTTTTTTCCGGGGTGTAACAAAACCTTTGTAAAGAGTTCACTGTCAAAATAACAGCGCGCATAGAGTTTTTTATTTGTATGGGCAAAGTGCCCGACAGTGGCCAGTTCAAAAGATTTAGGGAGACATTTCAAGCCCTACTTACTTTACAGTGAACTACATGCCTCTAGCCGTGATCTTCAATTCCGTGATGCGGAGGACTGAAACTGACTGAAAAACTCTAAAATATTATTACTTAGTTTCACGCAGTAAAATACCCGAGCTCTGCTTACCAGCGGGTTATAGCTCGCTCATTGTGCCGCTATCGGTAACCCAGTTAGCAACTATGAAGGATTCGCAGGAAGCAACAGGAGCAGGATGCGTCAACAAGAGAGTTGTTGTGTTGTTGTTGCAATGTTGCGCGGACTATGTCCAAGTACAGTTGGGAAAGTTAATGGCTTTTTAGTGTGATTGTACATTTTGTTTGTACAGTCACACTCGAAAGTCATTTATTTGGTATTGTCTAGTAAAAAATTGTTTCTGGACTCTCGGTTCTTTTAAAAAAGTTGTGAAGGTAAAGGCAAAAATTTCAACAGAATGTCAAATAATTTACTTATTTTTGGATTTTTTATATAACTAGCATCGACTTCAAACAAACTGTAAATCGGCGTTAGGCCGCGTGTCGTTACACCTTTAAAAAGGCCGTAAGTATTTCTCAAACTACACTAGAAGGAAAAACCTAAGCGCGTGCTGGCCGATATGACACATCACGTCAAATATAGTCGACGGATCAGGTCTTAATTGACATATTTCAACCTATAAGACGTAGGTTCGTTAACAGGATAGGAATCAATTTCATCGATGGTACGAATTAATTTTCCCGTAAGCACACAAATAGATAGTTTATAAACTTCTGCGTATGAATGAACAATATAATTACTTGTAAAATGATATTATTTCCTTGTAAGTGCTTATGTAAGGTAATTCGGAGCTCGCGGATTTCATAAGCGAGTCATACGTATTAAAACGGAATTCATGACTCAGTATGCATAATATCTAAACATATACTAGCTGACACGACAGACGTTGTCCTGCCTTAGATGACTACGACAGGACGTTTGTTGGTAAACTATGATACCTATTCTACAATATTTGTGGGGTGTAACAAAAGTAAGTAATAATACTTTACGACGTGTTTTGTCTTTATAAAAAAATAGGAGGCAAGCGAGAAAAAAAAACGAGGCCATCTGGTGGAAAGCAACAACGGTCGCTCATGGACACGCAACATCAGAAAAATTGCGGTTGTGTAGTCGGTTTGTGATTTATTATTTGAAATTTTTGTGATTTGCACGGGCAAGCGTCAAGTTAAATGAGTTACCCTATAGAATTCACAAAAAAATCTTTTTGCTTTCAGCGCTGCTACTTTTACGGTGAACTCTATATAAGGGACACGTCATACACACCTGTGCATTAAGCTTTAAATGAAATTGCTCACTGTGAACAAAATATTATGATTGATCCAGGAGTCCATCGCGGATAAGCAACATGACACTTATTTATATAGCGATTATTATGAATATCTTATATCTCAGATTTTGGTCGATTACTTTTTTATCAATGACGTTTCCTTAAAAATTTAAAAAATTAATTGTTTCAAACCAATAAAAAATATTCTGAAAATAAAAGAGACAAATCACATACTTATATTGTTTTAGAACTATACACTATATTCATGTTACGTGTTTTTACGTTTTGTTGTATCGTAATCGTACAATTACAAGGTGTTCAAAAGGAATGAATATTTTCTTACGACAAGAAAATATTTGTTTTCGATGTCCCAACAAAAAGTTACATTCATAAAACAGCCCTGTTCAAATTAGCCAACGCTCCCTTTAATTTTTATTTCTAGTGGTTAATAAAAATGACAATGCGTTTCCTACTTTTTTCGATATACATAACAATATGGCTATTTCACACCTCAACAATGATTGCAAAAATAATGCATCGGATGCCGTGTAAGTTACCCCTTTGGTTACCCCTGTAGTACTCTCGCGAGCTCAAAAGGGAGCGCAAGTCTTTACTGCACAAATAAAAGCCCCTCAAATTATACGCAAGCCGCAAAATTGTTTTTTTTTGTAATATATGTTAATACTTTTTATTGTGATTGTACTGTACAGTCGTTAAGAAAATTCAGTGTTAAAAGGTGTACTTAAAATGTTTTAAAAAAATAATTTGTAGAGTACAATCAAGTAACAAGTTGTTAAATCAAATTAGGAAAAATGTAAATTAGAAAAGTACATTCGAGTAACAAAAGTGTTTTAAATTTAAATAGTGAAAAATTCCTAGTCTGGACGTGTCGTGTGAGCTGTAGGGCGACCGGTCGGGGCGAAAGTCGGTTTCGGAACGGCCGCTTCAGTACATACGCCACAGTCTCATCTAAGCCACTGCTATGCGCACATCCTCCCCATAGCCGAAAATCCCCATTCGAACGACGCGTCGCGGCGCGAAACCATCGCGATTTAGAACTTTGACTGTCGACTTGGCGTAGGTAAAGTTTTGTGTTAGTGAGTGCGTCTGCATTTTAGATTTTTTTGTGTGGTGACAAACCATGTGAAAGTGTTTTTATTTTGTGCCTTTTCCTAATTTGGATTTTTTTGCTCCGGAAACCTTTGGTTGGGTTATGCTTTTTTTATTTTTAATATTATTGTTATTTTTTTTTTATTTATTATTAACTATCGTTATTTTATTCGCACTAAGGTATAAAAAGTTAGGAGTTGCAGCTACTTTCGAGCGTGTTGGGCAATAATTAGGTACTTCTAAACAGCTTTTAACCGGAAAGTTATAATCTGGAAAAAATGTAGAGAAAACATTTGAAAAAGTTAATATTTATTGCTTAAAAAATTATTTTACTCAAACATTAGGACGAAGCGCATGTAAAAAGTTTTTTGCATGCAAAGTTTCGGAAAAGTTACTTGTAAAGTACAAAGTCAATTTTAAAAGTAATTCGTAAATTTTAACTAACTTCAATAACGTAATAATTTATATAACGCTCATACTTATATAAGTGAATATTAGAAGTGGTTTTTCTGACGCCAGTACCTACTCATTATACTGTTAGATTTCTAGCTTCTCTGGCCAGTAGGCTATAATCAACATTATAGGCTAGAAGAAATCTTTAATTAGCAATAAACATACCAACGCTTTTCTTGGAAATAGCAATTTATTATACAAATTATGTACCACAAAAATTAAAAGTGAAGATGTCTCGTGATATTTTATTTCGGGCGTAAAAATTTATTTTACAGATGTAAAAAAAAATATTGCCTGCAGTTTAATGTGTTTAATATTTATTTATATTGTTTTTAATTAATTTAAGATTTTATGATGTGATTTTAAAATTATATAAATAATTAAATATGTAATAAGAACGCTATTACTTAGGTCAATAGTTTATAGTATTTTTTTAGGTTGAATGTTATCGTGAATGTGTTTTTAATTTCTTTTTTAAACTGTTACTATAGTATAGTAATAGTTTTACTCATATAGTTTTTGTCGTCAATTTCATATATTCAAAATTAATTCGATACAAATTGTAAATTTAAATTAAACTTTTACTTAAATCAATAATTTTATACCGTTAATAATTTAATATATCTTATAATTAGTATATAATGGCCCATTTCAATTAGTTTTGAGTATAAAGTTTTACAAAGTTAACCTTAATTTACAATTCGCAAGGAATGCATTCGGCCTAAATTAAATAAAATAAAACATAATTAAAAGCAGACTTAAAGATTATGTAGCGGAATTAGTACGAATGGAATTCGGATCTTTGTCAATAACACGGATTTTTATTAAATTTGGAATACAAAGGGGTATAATTAATTAAAACAATATTTTAGGATACTTTTCGATGAAATGCTCCTTCTGATTGTATTGTTCGTGTATGTTGTATAGAAATTTAAAACTGAATGTTTTGATTCATATCGATGTTAGCTAGAAAAATAATCTTTTTTACCAATACTCAAAACATAATATACAATACTATTATGAATTATAATAAAATTAACATTTTAAAAAAATCCATATAAGCCAAAAGGTCTTAACCACAGTGGTTAAGCCAATTGATTTGTTTTAGGGTTAAATAGTCAAATAGTAAAATTGGTGTTTTATTATGTCCTTCCGTCTGTATCACTCCCCGTTTCCTGGGTTCCGTATATTTGACGGATCACATGGCAGAGGATATATTAACATGTAGACATAGTCGTATGCACTCGTAATATAGTCTGCTCGTACACAATTTAATCTGACTGTTATTAATAAAAGGACATGCAACATTGCTACTAATTAAAAATAACGTGATCGTCTACAAAATTTCAAAACTTAGAGCTAAAAAGATCATGCACGCATTTATTCTTGCAAGAATTGATTCTCTAAATAATTAATTATATAACTGAAGTAAAGAGTAACTCTCTTTATAAATGCGAAAGTTTCACTTCCTGCCCTTTACCACTTCACGTTTAACCGCTGAAAAGATTTTGATTAAATTTGGTGTAGAGATATTTTGAGTTCCGGAAAAGGACATAATATAATAGTACTCTCACGGTTTCGGAAGTCACGTGTCTAGATTCACATTTCTCTGTTTTTCCGAAAATGAGTATAGCATAAAGCTCCTCACGAAAAAAACAAACAAAGAAAAATACAGATTTTTTTAGTGAAATCTTTCGCATTTTCCATTCAGATTGATTGAAAACCAGTAAACCACAGATAGTCCACTATGTATTTTGATTAAAGAAATCGAATTACAAAGCACAAGTAAAGATGGTCCAGACTTAAAGTAGTTTCAGTCTGGCATGTCGCCAGCCGAACAAAAACCAATACTCCCAAATTTAGAACATAAAAATAGCTCGAAACGTTTTGCGATTGATTGGAAACTTCGTCTATAATTTTTGACAGTCGTGTATTCTTCTGCAAGGTGCCTCATCTTGAATGACTCGTCTTCAGAAACGGCGATTGCCAATTGATGACACGCAATAATTGCCGTGTAGAGGCACCAAGCTCCATATTATAAATATGCTGGATTGACGATAAGCCTAGCCATGGTAAGGCGATTTGATTTTGCACTATTTTGGTGCTGATGGTGGGCGGTAAAAAAACTAATGATAGAAATAGGACAATGAGCCAGATTATATCGATAAAAATGTTTAAAACAGCTCGATTAATATATTCTGATGCGATTATAGACGGAGAAATTAGGTAAGGTTTTTATACAAAATCATAATATATTTCAATACTTTATCATTGTATATACTAACGTTATAACACGTACAAGTCACAGATATCGCTATGAGTTTGATCAACAGACAACTTCACTATTGAATATAATTGTTTTCATACATGATTTTGCAAATTACGTCAGATTTAGTTCTTCTTAGCGACCATTTGCAAACTACGTCAGATTTAGTTCTTTTCCCGAGCAGGCAAAGGATCTATGAAAGCCTTGTGATTAACTCATTGAAAAAGTTCTAGAAACGATTGTGAGGATTGTGCCGTTCAACCACCTTCGATTTCATTTCACATTATCACCGATTATGTAGAGCTGCATCATGTCCACCACACCTAAGGTTATTTTCAAACAGCGACTTTATGAAGCGATTAAATCACGTATTAAATCCCTAATAAAGATCACCGAGCTCTTTGCCGTGAATCTTAATTTGCTACAAATAAGTCAAATTGTACTTGCATTATCGAACATCTATTTTCGTAGTAAGTAGTAGATTTTTTATCAATCTTCGTCCTGGTGACTACTATGTTATTTCCTTGAATATCTTTTTTATAAATCGGATTCAGAACTACAGTACTAACGCAAGATTAATTTATATTTTAATAAATTAAATTTTTAAGTTTTTCAAGATTTTTTTTTGTATATTATACAACTAAAATAATTAAAATACCAATTTTTGTCAAAAGCTGTTTGATAAACCATTTCCTCTAACCTACGTTTCATCTTTATTTATTGGTTATTTAAGAGTCGAGCTTTTCATTAATTACCATAAGATAAATTAAATATTTCTAACATCTCAATTAAAAGAAGCAGTAGGTTTTATTTCTTTTCTCCCAAAATATGTGGCAGAACTAGATTTATTGGACCATAAATTATGTGAAGGAATATTGAATGTACCTACATGATAGTAAAGCAATAAGCATAATGTTATTATATTTTTTATGAAGTAACTAGCTGACCCGGCGAACTTCGTATCGCCTTAGCGTAGAAATGATGCACTACTTTATATTGTGTACCTGAGCTAT
>JAOTAV010002989.1:0-32532 GCA_026546445.1 Cyclargus thomasi | reverse complement strand
CAGCCGCGTGCGTGTTTGCACACTTCAATATATAATTATCTGTATGTTTTTCGCTTAACCCTAAAATGCAATACCACATAATTAATATCCATATCGAATTTATATTGTAATCCATATTATTACATTATCACATACTATAAAGAAATATAGATTAGAAACTAATATGATTACAAAACAACTACCGAATCCAATTAGGAAACGATTTGTATTAGACAGTAGCATGCCTTGTTGGACAAAAACAATAACTGTCTAGCTAAAGTATAGCTGAAGCGGGCGCCATTTATAAATCACTTATTTTATGGCGTGGGCGAGGATTCACAAGGTGATGTCGTAGAACGTAAATAAATAAGATTGAAAAATGTATGTTGTTTTAATAGCAATTACAATTTAAATTATAAAAAAAGAAATAAAAAATTTACCTTTTGTGTCGGAAGTTGGAACTGGAAGTTTGTAGGTCTTCTGTTAAATCGCCGAGGAAATTCGATATTCGAATATTGTCTTTTTTAAACAATAGCTGAAAGCGGCACAAAATGTTGTAAAAAGTTTTGAGACGTCTTTGGATGAACGAGCAATACTTTCAGAGAATATGAGAAGGGCGAAATAACAATATTGCGAAGGAATTGCTCTATAATCACACACACATTAAAAAATAAATAGTGTTAATAAAATTAATACGTAGTTATTTGCAAACAAAAAGAAAAATTATAAAACGACTTGCCCTTAGCAATATTGCTTATTCGGCCTGTTGAGAGGGACAGAAGAGCTACGATCACAACTAACGTAATCATTAATGTTAGTTATTTATAAAGAACTTACAATCTTCTCGGTTTAATATTTATGATTATCAAAAAAGGCTTGTTTAATTTAAGTTACATCGTGTTTTTGAGCAAAATGTTCGGAACGCCCCCGTATTTCTCGTCTCGGAAATTCCACGACATCCCCCTCTTAATTACAGATGCTAGGTAAATATTAATGAAGTATCTTTTACATGTTAGGAGCTCGGGGTATCGTGGACCCGACGTAATTGAATATGAGACTTCGGAAGGGTTATGGGAATTTTTGATGACTAGGGTTATGTCAGAACAGTAGATGATGCGAGCGAGGTTAATTATTTAGTGTTTTTGCGGGATTATATTTAATGTAAATTAAACGTGTATGTGAAATAATTAACAAACTTTTGTTGTACACTAGCTCCTTTTTATATTCAGCGATTACAGGCGATTCCAGGTGAGCACGATTGTGTAGACGGCATACTTGGCTCGTAGCGTGGGTATCGGCTACCCGGGGCAGAGGACGATTTTCCGTCCCCCTAGGACAATTTTGCCGCCCCCTTAAATTTTTTGCCCACCCCCATGCCCCCCACGCTACTCTACTGCTCAGCTCTACTCGCCGATTATCGTCTGTGATTTTTTGTTCAGCTCATAGACAAAATGCTATGGACGATTGTGTGGATACGAAGATCGCCCTGATTTACGATCAACGATCATCATGAGAAGAAGAAGAAGTCGTTATTTTGTGATTGCTCACGACAAATGACGCCCTTTTTATTTAATTTCGGCCACAGGGGTCCAATTCAATTAAAAAGTTCCAAAAACGTAAACGAAAAATCACACCGGAAAATTCTATATTAAAAAACTTAAACAATAACGTTGTATGGAACTTGTGATAAACAAAGCGGGCGCAATTTTGTCAAAACTCCCCGGCATTAATATCAATATGTGGTGCAAAAAAGGCCCCGTAATATCCTCTAGGTCCCTCCCGGCTTTATTTATCAAAGCCGACCCTAAACCCTTTCATCGTTATGTGAATTAAATTTCTTTTACCGTCATTTCCCGTGCATTATCTCGGTTAAAATCATAATGGTAGTGCCCCACAATGGGGCCTGTAGGACCCCGAGCTCATTAATGTTGACTGAAGAATTTTATTAAAATGTAACGTCGCTAAAGGGTTAATTCATTACAACGCAGTCTATTGTTGCCTCCTTTAAACATGTTTCGCCGAATTAAATACTTTGGAGTACCTTTTTGTTGTATTAAGCAACTGTGCTGGATTGTACCTTTTACGGTTTTCTAGGGTTATTTTTTTTTAGCTTTTTCTAAAAGTAGATCTAATCAGAGGGACCTGTGGCTATGGCCATTAGTCCACCGCACGTCATCATTGTCAAATTCAAATTCAAAATATTTTATTCGGAGTAATTAAAAAAATTTCATTTAAAGGCTGGCAACGTACCTGTAACCCGGATGTTGCGAGTGTCTATGGGCGGCGGTAGTTTATTTTGATCAGGTAACCCGTTCGCTCGTTTGCCCCCTTATTTTTATTAAAAAAACATTTCCTAACGTCGTAGCTACGGTGCCTACCACCGTCAATGAGATCATTTCGTCTCGGTAAAATGCTTCTGTATGGCATACTCGAGGGCTATAGGTAAGCAAAATGAAACCTATCGCCTATGGCACACAGTGACAGTTTTATCGGACGAAATATTTTCGTTGAAGATGAAAACGTACGATGGACAAACGGCGTTAGAGGTTATTACAATTTCCGGCTTTTCGCAAACTTCGGATTGTTAGGGTTTTTTTCTCGGCGGGAAGTGCATAATTTAGGTATTATTTATCGTAATAAAATATGACAGAATGTTTTCTAAATTTGAATATTTAGACAATTACGGGCGTAATGGGTGCGCTAAAAATAAGAAGAGTCATTATGGTAATACGGACGTCAGGTGGTCTACTGGCGGTCGGGGAGCTCCAACGTTAACTAGGTATGCCGTTTAGGTAATACTTTGAGCACAGAATACATATCCATGACTTACAAGTTAAAAGTCGTATGCGCAAAAACCCATAAAATAAGAAATACATCGAACAATATTTTCAAATAGCTGTCCTGTAAAGTTGGGTTTTGCAAATACGAATTTTAACGTGGGAGCCAACGATATTTTTTAAGCGTCCGCGGGTAGAGTGCTTATACATGGGGTAAGTTTAACCTCTCAGAAGTAAGTCAAAACGTTAACAACATTATCCAAAAAAATATATGTTATAGAATGATCTTCATTCTTTCATTACTAGCGAGGACTTTTTCCTTAAGCTTATGGTTAATGAGAAAAAAAAATGTACCGTGGATATTGATTTTTTGTAAAAAAAAACTGTATAAACTACAAAACTAGCCAGTTAAACGATTTATTTTATACAATACAATATTGGTAACATCATAATCCCTAAGGAGGAATTCGCGTTTCTTGTATTTATTTATTAATTGTATATATGTAAGTGTCAACGCTAATTTTTAATAAAATATTTGATTTCATTATCCCTAGCTCTTAAAATAAATATTTTTGTGCCTCTTTGGTAATTTTATAGATCCTTTTTCGAATTATAACTATTAATGAGACAACTAAATAAAATAATGTATTTTTTTGTGAACTCTCACAAAAAACACATTTAAAAAACGGCCAATTAGTCGTAGTTCCCAATTGCTGCGTTTAAATTTGCGTAAAAACAACAGATTGCTTAGTTTTAAATTGCACAAAAATAGAAAACGTGCTAAAACAACAAGAGCTATTGATAAAATAATATACACTAATTCGTAAAAATGACTCGTGCAAAACGTTCTAAGTGACATTTAAATATTTAAAAAGGTAAATAGTACATCAAATACTATTAATATCAATGATAACTAATGTATGTGTAATTTTTTTTAATTTTAAAAGCAACTAGGACGTAGGTACATAACACTGACTAAAATATAAATTGTAAGTACACAATCAAAAATAACGAAAACTATAATATTTTATTTTGGCAATCAGATTTATAAAATCTATAAGCTTTTTCAAAACAAAGATGTGTCCGTAGCCTAGTGGGTAAGACACGTGAGAGGGTGCACCGTGCAGGTTCGAACCCCGGTGGAGGCGTATACCAATGAGACATTTTCCGATCTCAGGTACATAATATGGATGTTTATTGCCGTGGGAGAGCCATATTTTGGCACGAATGGATCGGCTCGACCGGAGTAATACCATGGCATCACAGAAAACTGTCATGAAACGGTATTGTGCTGTGTTTCGTTCAGTGAGTGAGTTTACCGGCGGTTCAACTTCCCTAATTCCCGTATCCGTATTCCCTTATAA
This sequence comes from Cyclargus thomasi, assembly GCA_026546445.1. Classification (NCBI taxonomy): domain Eukaryota; kingdom Metazoa; phylum Arthropoda; class Insecta; order Lepidoptera; family Lycaenidae; genus Cyclargus; species Cyclargus thomasi. The sequence goes on along the minus strand of JAOTAV010002989.1, from coordinate 28,412 downwards.
AGACTGGCAACGCACTTGCGATTTTTCGGATATCACGAGTGTCCATGGGCGACGGCAGTTGCATTCCATTAGGTAACCCGTCTGCTCGCTTTTCCCCTAAATATCATAAAATAAACGAGCTCAGAAGTTGGAACGTACTGCAGCCTGCAAAAAACTTGAGCCGAGGTTTAGATATTTTTGGTCCCGAAAACTTTAAAATCAATCTCTCCGTTGGCCTTAAAGTGGAGATAAAGACGGAGATAAAGTGTCTCCCCTCCTCCCCCCTTCCAACTTTTCCCCCGAGTCTCCCCCCGGCCAAATCGCCGTCTACAATATTTGCATAACTCATTACGCTGCATCCATATTTAATTAGAATATTTCCGTCTTTGGACGGGCGGTATTCGCTGAAATGTTTTCGCGTTTGATGTTCTTTTTTAAGAGATACTTTTTTAAAACTTTCTTTAGGAAAAGTTGTGACGAGGGGCCGCGCCGCGCGCATGGGCACAAATTTTTTAAGTTACTGTTTTAGTTTTTGCTATTTTAAATTTTTTGCAGTATTTTTCCGTATGATTCCGAATGAAATAATCTTACACACTTTAAAGATTGCTTTATTCTATTGCACCTCGTATAACGTGTAATATATTATTAGATCCCTAATATATATGATATTATTCACCAAAAAAATGATTATTATTCGATGTGGCTGTCAGAACTTTTTTCTTCGATTCCAAGACCCGACCAATCGATAGGATATCCAAAGATAGGAGCCAATACAAAGTAATTAACAGGAATATTTTACACCCCAATAGAACGCTACTTGAAATCGATTGCCATTTAATTTGGTATAGCCACCCTGCTCAAGAAAGCCAAACACTTCTAATGGCTGTGCTAATACCATCCTTTGGTTTTATTTGAGTTTTCAATTTTAATTTGGCAACAAAGTTTGCGTAAGCTGAAATAATTTCGAACGAAATGACGGTCTCGTTTTGATGTTGGAGCTTAGAAAATTGGCAATTAAATATGAATACAGTTAACTTGAGATATAATTTATTCATAGTAAGTAGCAACAAGTCTTAAGAATTTTTTTTTTAGTAGTAGTTAATGATGGCTTGACTTTAATTTTTACCATTCCTACTAATTGTTATATTTTCTGATCAAACTCTTCATGATATAATAGTAAGTGAAACATCGAAAGGTTCTAAGTACGATAAATGTATATGTACCAACACAGGGTTGGGAAAAAACCATGTTTACATGGCTGTGGTCCCAAAATATTCGGTTTTAGGGGGTCGCAAGCTAGAAGATAGTAATTCTTTCAGTTAAGCTACGGGCTACGGCCGGGCCCAACCAGATACTGTAGCTACTGTTATTAAAGAGATTTCCATTAGACATACAAGCTGACTAGCTCTTTCCCGCGGCTTCGCTCGCATTAAGAAGTATTTCCATACAAACTTTCATCCCTTATTTCACCCTCTGGAAGTAATATTTCATAAAACACTTAATTATGTATTTATTTATTTTGAATCAGCAGCTGAGGAACAAAATTTTAGGTGTCTAACTTAAGAAATGACGAACTTACGTAGAGAAATTTATTGAAACTTTAACCCGCTTTTCATCCTCTTAGGGGTAGAATTTAAAAAAATCCTCAAATACGTGTTTCATGATTTTAAATCAATAGCTCAGAAATAAAATTTCATATCTTTAAATGAATCTACACAATAAAACAATACTACTCACCAAATTTCATGGCTGTAGCTTTAACGGTTTTTGCTCGGTGACGATGAATCAGCCAGTCAGGACTTGTTATTTTATATATATTAAATTTGTTAGTTATTTCATATATATATTAAGCTGATATCTTAATCAACCACCGCTTTCAGCATCAAACATATAACTTGAGCTATAACTCCGTATAAGTCACGTTACTGGAACACGTACATTCCCCAGATATCGTGTCACTTCCTCGTCTGTTTTAGCAATAATCTCAGCTCAATAAACACTCACATCTCTCGGTTTCCGCGTTCAATCATGGCTTATGTACGTCCATTAGAGCTAGAATCTAGATTCTCGGATTTAGGGCTTGCACATAGCGAAATGATGCGAACCCTCCCGAAACCACGAGGTTGTTTTGCTAAGAAGTAAAAGACTAACCACCGATTCAAGCGAAACAGACACGTGGTTTTTGTGTGATATTTAGGGGGCAAGCGAGCAGACGGATTACCTGATGGAAAGCAACTGTCATCGCCCATGGACACTCGCGACATCCGAAGAGTCGCAAGTCGCATTGCCGGCCTCTATGAGGGAATAGGGAATGGTAATAGGGATAAGGGATTAGGGAAGTTGGACCACCGGTGAGCTCACTCATTGAACAAAACATAGCACAACGCCGATTCACATCAGTTTTCTGTGTGGCCGTGGTTATACTGCGGTCGATCCGGCCCATTCTTGCCGAAGCATGGCTCTCCCACGACAACCTCAGGTAACTTTAATAGCCAATCCCCTGCGTGGGCACATGTAATAGTTTTGTACGATGTTAATTGACAGGAGACACAAAGAGCTACAGTTTCTATCACGCCCTCTATACTCTAGATGAGGTTATGCGAAATGTATACAGTGGTGCAAACATTAACTTTCAAGGGGTGGTCTAAAAACTTATTATACAAATATGTAATTGCATTTTTGTTGAAGGCTTTTCTTTAAAGTATTGATTAGGAGTTATTTATCGTATAGAATCATTGTTAAAAAAATTAGGTCGCATTATCTTTTTTTGCAAACCTAGCCCCTGTTATCTAAAGATCTACGAACAGTTGAAAATACAAGCCTATTGGTCACAACTACATAGTTAGCACCCTCACATGAATTCGGGAGAACATAATCCGCTCACAAAGCACTTTTCCATACTACCCGCTAACCAAATTTGCTGCGGGTTTTTTGACTATATAATGTTGCTTTCGGACTTAACCTTTACACAATAAGGTTTAAATTGTAACTGCAAGGTTTAAGTAACAGTAAATATATGAAATAGTTTGTCCGCCACGTGGGACTGTCGATCTGCCATTTTGCGCTGAGAGCATTTGTCAATACAGCGGGGGATTTGTTTGGATTTTGCATGTCATATATATACAGACAAGCAAGAGACTAGGCCTTTACGCTTAATTCAGTCGGAGAAAATTCAGAGCATAAAGCAACATAATTTTTAAATTCTTGATAACATTTATCACGTACTTATTAGAGAAGCTACATATTAGAGAAGTAGATTCATAAGCTGACAGCTGTTCTTTGTAGTTTGGTCGCTTTATGGCAAAACCCTATTGACATCTTAAAGCTAAATTTTGATTTACCTAATCCAACGAATCAAAAACAAGTCCATAGATGAGGTAGATTGATATCTATGGTCACAATAAACTCCATAGACTAACATGATTATGATGTACAAATCTATCAGAACCAAACAGATCGAAGAAAAAATTATCTTTGAATTTTTTTTCAAATTTCACAGCGAATAATTTGGACGAATCGGACGATTCGGCGCGGGCTTGTGTGCGAGGTTTTATGACATTTCATATTATATCGAATATCGAATTTAGAGCGTCCGTGGCCTAGTAAGACCTTTGATTCGCACTCGAGAGGGTGCAGGTTCGAATCCCGTTGGAGGCGTGTATCAATGAGACATTTTCCGAGTTCAAGTATAAGGATTCTCATTGTCGTGAGAGAGCCATGCTTCGGCACTATTGAGCCGGCTCGACCGGAATGATACCACGGCCTCACAGAAAACTGACGTGAAACGGCGTTATGCTGTGTTTCGTTCAGCTAGTGAGTTAACCAGTGGCCTAACTTCCTAATGCTATTCCCTCATAAAGACCGGCAACGCACTTGCGACTCTTCGGATGTCACGAGTGTCCATGGGCGATGATAGATGCGAGTTCACCATTATAGTTCCCAAGTCCAAAGATAACCTTACATAAAACATGTAGACATGTCAATGAGGTCGTGTTGCAGGCGTATAAAGCATAACTGGAATTAACATTCTGCCCCGCGACTTTCTACTCTATGTATGTACAATAGAGTCTAAAATGCTACGTTAATAGAGATGTGTAATCCAGGATCACTCGAGACATGATCGCAACATCGTAAGATTTGTGTTGCAGATATACGGAGCGGTGAACGATAATATCATTTTGGTGTGATAAAATCTTATTTTTTTTTATTTTACCGAAGACGATGGAGACGTTAATGTTGAATAAATGTTTTATTGACCAGTGTTTTGTATTAAATTCGTGTTTTTGACCAACATCAGAAATGTTCTAGTTACGTTGCAAAAGAACTACATTTTTTGTTTACTAAGTGTTCATTATTACTCTAAATAATTTTTAAGTAGCGGGTGACATGATTTCAAGTATTTTTTTTGACATCAAGGAGGGTAAAAAAAAATATGCCATTTGTGGTTAGGAGTTATGACTTTTTGCTTGTCTATAATGGCAGTGTTTTATAAAACATCTGATATATAAAATTCTCGTGTCACAATGTTTGTCTTCGTACTCCTCTGAAACGGCTTTATCGATTTTAACCAAATTTTGCATGCATATTCAGTAGGTCTGAGAATCGGCTAACATCTATTTTTCATACCACTAAGTATTAAGGATAGTACAACCCTTATTTTTTTTTGGCAAAACAACGTTTGCCGGGTCAGCTGGTTTTAATATATTGATGATTTCTGTCATACCTAAGTTAAATTATCAGCTCCATGCGTGTCCGTCAATATGAGTGACGCACTGGAAGCGATGGGATTAGTCTGACGTGTGGAGCCCTCGTAAGCCAGCTCCAGGGTTAAATTTAACATCATCTTGCCGTCAAATAGCAACGCGGAAATATTTAAGGCCTTATGCTAATTATGAGTAAAAAAACTTTTGTTGTAAATGTCTGCATCTCCCAGTTGTATCTAAATTCCACTAGATTTTTAAGTTTTTGTGTCTAACTTTTAAAATAGTTTCAAGAAGTGTTAATAAGAAATAATATTAAACGGCTGACAACGCACTTGTATATCTGTATGAAGGATGCACTTTGGTATTTGATGCTCACTTCTTGAAATTATTTCAAAAGTTGAACAACTTAAAAGCTAGTAGAACGTAGATAAAACTGAAGGGTAGATTCCAATGTTCTAATTATGGCGTTTATTCCGTTTTGGTTGTTTTTCTTAAAACGTTTTGTAAACTGTATGTCCTTGATATACGAAACCTAAGCAAATTAAATAATGTTAAGTAGTTCTAAAAGCCGACACGCAATAAATAATTATGTTATATATAACTATTATCATCAACAGTAAGCGACCCTGTAGGGTACCCTATATTACACAGTATCGAAAAAAAAAATCACCGTCCGAAGCCATTTCGACTTCTCCTTTTACATTCATTTCAATGTTCCTGTCATCCGTAATCAGAGCCTGTATGAGACTAAAATAAGAGTATAAGGCATAACAATATTTTGCCAACGTAAAAACAACTGTAGCCCGTTTTATTTGAGTAAATTTTAGGTTGGAAGAGGAAATTTACACAAAGTCCCCTTATTTGCCAATTATGCGTTTTTTATTTGCGTCGCCGGCCATGTTATAATATGAGATCACTGGGGGGACCATTGTTACGTAATCGGAAGACAATTGATGAATGCTTAAAATTAAAATACGAAGTGTTGCCACTTCACTTTAAGCAACATTGAGGAATTTACATTTTTGATTGCATTTCTGAATTAATTCCAAAAATGCTAAACGTGCGCACGTTGACTTTGAAATACTTAAAAAAAAAGTATCAATACTTATGTATTGATACATGTTCTTTTTTTTTAAATAATAATCTTGTGTAAACCTAACCGAAAATGCTAAAAGTGTGTGTTATGGCTTATAATAGAGTACTAAAAATTATGTGACTTGTTTTTCAGTATAATTCAAAAAGAGTTTTTTCGATATTTGAATAATATTCCCTGGGGCGACCCCTCTCACAAAAATATTGAACTTTTAATTTTAAAAACTCAAGCACTATGCAAACATTGAGCTTACGTCTAGTGCAATGTGTACACAGAGATTAGTATATAGTGTAATGTGTTCAGAGATTACGACTACTACATAATGTAGTGTAATATGCACACAGAGGTTTAAGATCTGTCTCCCTTTGTACTGTCAATAGTTCATTAAGCTTGACCCTCCGCCCTGTGAGGGTAGTTATTATTTTTAATCCCTTAATGGCGTCCCAGATTTCATTACGGGGGCTGCACTGATTAAAAGGGTAGGTTTTTTCGCTCGTTTATGATTGATATATGTGGGGTCATTTAATGCGATATAAGGACATGTTTTGGGGTTGTTACATTTATGTATACGGCTATACAAATAAAAAATAAATAATTTAAAAAACTGAACTCCTCAGAACGTTTCAAATTATATCAAAAATCACACCTTCAGTTGGTACAGAAGTACAAAAAGAAAATCACTGTCTACAAAAAGAAAATTGAAATTACAAAAAATATTTTTAAATTTAAAACCTTGAAATAGTTTTAACAGTATTTATCTCTTAACATTTTCATGTCCATACATTAACGTGTATTGTTATTGTAAAAGCTGTTTTAGACGCTAAGGAGGTAAACATACGATGGTGGTCCTTTTAAAGTTCACTCCGACAAAAAGATCTAAGCGACACCTTAACATACTCAGGAAATTTACCAAATTTGGAATTTATCACTTAAGCAATACGTTTGTTATTAGTTTCGCAAATGTAGTTTGCTATGTGTGTCGCTTAAGTCGTTTTTACAGTTTCGGTGAAGTAAAGGTGTGTACACATGTAATTAGTAGAGACCTCCAGTGTGGCGCTAGCATGATGCGTTGGTAAATAGTGTATGTTATAGATTGATGCTAAGAGTAGCTTATCGTTGAAGTTCTAACACAACGTAAGTCAAAAGTAGCAACTTTTCAGGATAGAGAAACAATTGATTGAATTTTATATAGATCACTATATTAATAGATTTTTACAATTTAAAAATTTTACAAGTTTATGTTACGTGTTCCTCATTAACTTAAACTATGCGTTTTCCGATTTTCTGGAAAAAGGCATCAAAATCACGAAATAGCCAAAATGTGACTTACGTGGTGTTAGAACTTCAACGACGTTATGACATGGCTTTGAAAATATCGCTTTGGTCACATATTGATATAAGTAATAGACTCTACATCTAGAAACTGCAGACGTAGTAGTCGGGTTAAAATATATTTGAACGTCGCCAACTTAACGTTGGCAATGACTTTGATTGTTCTGAATTTAAAAATTTAGAACAATCAAAGTCATGTTAACAGTGTCCTTGCCGTTAATTACTAAAATATACCTAAAAAAAACGATGCATACGGACAAAGTTTATAAGAATTTCATTTATATTCTTAAAAATAATCTTATAATAATTGTGTTGTGAATATTATGTATCATAGTTTACAGAAATTATTACATTCAAGAAATGTCCAATATCGATAAAGCTGAAGAAGTAACACATATCCTCCAGAAAAACTTAAAAAAATTCTTCAGTACTCTGTATTTTGTTTTTCAGATAAAAAAATTCTCCTCCGGTTTTTAACCAAAGGAATAGTTCTGTCTCCGAGCAGGTTGTCAGGTAGAAACAACATACCGTCCTGTGTCCACAGTGTTGTTGACGAAGCGAACCCCGGTAGCTCAGTGCTAATAGACGTGTCTCCTACCGACTTTACGCATTAGCATCACACAAATGTAAAAAGGTAAAAAATCCAAGATGATTTTTTTTAAAACCTTAAAAAATGTATCATTGCCGTCAACGTGCTAACCTTTCGCATAAAAAAGGTTTTACTTTACCGGCGTCGAATTTTCTGTAAATAAGGAATTTTGACATTGAAAATACTATAGTTCTTTATATTTGCATACATTCGGTTGCTTTTCCCCATTTACACCGCAATTTGATTTTCATCAAGAAGGCGAGAATTGGTATTCTTGTCCGTTTGATAAAAAACGAAACAAATTAGGAGCTATGGTGCTACAGACATACACATAACACAAACGACAAATCTATAAAGTTTCGTCTAGCGTAAATATTTTTGGTTTAAATATCGATATAAAGGCGAAGTATTATTTTATTAAAATATTTATCCTTGTTACAATTTTAACATTTCCACGTCTCTTCTCAGTTCCCTGAACGGTGTGTAATAAAGTCGAAACTGTGTGATTCACTTTGACGCATAAAAGTTACGAATTAAAAACGACAACAGAGGACAAAGGATCCATTTTGCATTGTACTGCGACTGTCTTTCTGACACCGCCGCCGTTATAGGGTATACAATGTTTAGACAGGGCAATTGGTATAAATATTTTTATTTAATGCTTAAAAAGTTTTTTTTATTTAATTACCTATAAAGTTGTATTAGTAATAATGAAATATATTAGTAATCATTTACACATTTATCTCAGGTTAGAATAAAAAATATGTTTGTTAGTCTGCGGTTTCAATGGAAGGGTTCAATTTTCATTATTGGCAGTATCGTCAATCTATAAAATAGCTACAAAAATATTTCTGCACTTCAGTAAAAAAAAAATCAAACATATTTAAAACATAATCTACAATCTGTTTCACCTGTCATTTCTACACTATACCATAGTGATGTAAAATGCATCAAAGTATAACATGGTAAGTGTAAATTTGGGCTCAGTGTGTCGCGCGGTCGTTTTAACACCGCCCCGCTAATTGGACACTTAAGGGTTAAGTTTTATCCGGGGGCCGTCGAGACCGGCACGGAGTTGGTGACTGATCTTGCCGGTCAGTTGATGTTGTATTATAGAGGTAACATATTCAGAAATTATTATTTTTACTCGGTACTACAGACTTAACAAACATGAAAATAATTAGATCCACAATTTGAAATTAGTAATAGAAAAATTGATGTTTACTACATAAATATTACAATACTATATAGTTTACTATGTTCTACTACAGACCAGGAATGTATTTGTATGGACTTCTACACGATTTAAAACATTAAAAATTTGACGCTTAAGTCAAATAGGTAGTTTCGAATAAAGGTGACATTCGATAGATGATGAATAATTAAAATAGTGGATCTACAGTTTTATATCGACAACTTACTACGTATCGACATGATTTGTAAGGAATAATCTTCTAATCCACGTTGTAAAATGTTAATGAAATCGAATCGTTTGATAATTTCTGTTATAAATTACGTTTTATGGTAATCTTTTTACTGTAACAATTAGCTGGTGATAGAATTAATTTTTATATCTACGGAATGTTTCTCACACAGGAAAATATTTTGACTGTGTCAAATCATAATAATTGGAAAGTTAGATGGTGTTTACTAAAACAAATTTTACGTTATTTTGCATACTTTTAATCTATTTTAAGCAAAAATAGATAAAAGAATTGGGATATTAAAAATGCATTTGTAGCATTGTTGGCCTTAATTTCGAAATCTGTCTGCGCATGATTCGACATGCACTTCAAAACCACGCTTTAAAACTGAATGATTATGTTTAACGCAGAGTAAAATATACATTTAGAAAAACTGTAAGATCGAATATGCGTTAACATAGTGCAGGCTTGGCCGTCAATAGAAGCTAAGTGCTAAATGTAGCGAATAATGATAACAACGCCGTAATAATGAGATGTGACAACTTCGTACTAAGCGACAATTGAACAATGTCGTCAATAGAACAAAACTATTATACTTTGTACCAACCGAATATAAGCTCTATATAAAAGGTACAGGGTTCAAATTAGATTGAGTGTTTGCGCAACAAAAAATTAGCATCGCCTTCATGATTTCGTGCATTGTTAATTAAAAAGTATACAGCTATATCGATATAATATAAAATCGAGATGTATAGAAGCACGATTTATGACGTCTCGTTTATAAGTGCATTTTAACTTCTTCTCTAATTTATGCTTAACCTGCTGTACTCAAGCAGCGAAGTACGTATAGAGACAGAAATACTAGTAGGTTTTAGAAAATTAATGAAAAAATCATAAAGTTGTGGGGTGAGATTTTTTTTCGTACAATTTTACCAAGCGACAAAAATCAATCCCCACATTTAAATTACTCAATTAAATCATCTGATCGTCAACTTTGAAATCTTCTATTCATACTCTTAAACTATGTTGCTGTTAGTCTGAAACTAGATACAGCTTTATTCTAGGTATTAAACATCGTTGCATGTGTGACAAAAATTATAGTATTTCGTGTTGTGTTAAACAACAAGACAAGTATCGTAACTCCAAGCCGTGTGATATTGATACCTTTGTCACGAATGTCCCGTATTGACTTAACGACCTTAGGGCTGGAATTATCGTACACGTGTCACAACATTTTCATCATCAATATCATTATTGTTGTCAACGTCATCATTGATAATATTATCTGCATTATTTGCATTACCGTTCGTTAATTTCTTTTTACTACTGACGTCGTAAGACCTACATCACACAGATGTTTAAATAATTAACTATCTTCTACTTCAGATATACGATGAAATGACACGCTAGAGATTAAATTAAACCATTAGAGTGACGATAGCTAATTATTGACAATTAGTTCAATTCTATCAGTAATATTTCATCACTAATACAATTTTAATTCTAATTTAAAGCTTTCTACTATTTTCATCTATATAAATCAAAGATTTTTCTCTCGCATTTAGACCAATTTGACAATGAGTTTAATTCTACCAGTAATATTTATTCACTAATACAATTAATTACTTTTAATGTGCAGTCTTCCCCTAATTTCATCTTTATAAATCAAAGATTTTTCTCTCGCATTTAGATCAATACTCGTCGCATTTTTCTGCTACGAATCCTGTCGTGATTGCATGTCAAAACGTATTTAAATGTTTTCAGTGTCCAGTCGCTTTGACCTCCACTACTATAATTTGGGGGTATAAATCAAAGGAGTCGGTGGGTCGTGCGTTATGGTATCTCCGTCACGCGATGGTCGAATTATGGTGTAAAAGACATTTGCGAGAGGTTGTTTGACACGACCATTATTTATACTTTTAAGATATTGTTCGAAGATATGAAAGGAGTTGCCGCAAATTTTTATGTAATACTCAAAAATATTATGTTTAAATTTTCTGTAATACGTAGAGAAATATACTAAACTATACATATTGCATAGTAAATAAGTCAGAAAGTAGTCAAGTACATATTTATTATAATTAAAAATATATATATTAAATGTTGCTTAAACCGTAAATTGTTGCAGCGCAAAATATCGTAACCGATAAGTGAAATGAAATTATAATAACATTATTTGCAATTTACATCATGATTCATGATGGAGACTTGTAATCCAAAGGGTAATCTAAGGTAAGGGAGACACGTCGGTTGCTAGGCTCGCTAATTTGTTTGGTGAGTGGGGGTGACGCAGGGGTATTTACGACGGGGTAAAATATGTAACATCGCTTGAAGGGTCAAATCTATATTGAATTATATTAATTATAATATTCTTCACCTAAACCTTTGAAAATGGCCTAGTTAAATTAAAATACCATTTTTTTGTTAATATGGATAACTTACTGATTTATTGATTTTCATCAAAAATGTTTTTAAGTTTCCGGTTCGTAACTTGTGTTAGAATATATGTGTAAGTACTAACTCGAAAGATTGAAGTTGACAATTTGGCCTAAGCGACAAATTTTGAAAATTTTGTGAATGAAGTCAATTGAAAAAAAGTAAAATATTTATTACCTCCCACATGAAGTAACATTTTTTTTTAAATTTATCACTCACTATAATAATTAACTGATTAGAACTTACCTAATTGGTGATTTCAGTTTGGGAATTCGATATCTGTAATAGCATACTAGGAGGTTAGTTTGTCGAGCACGTCCTAATGGGTAACTGGAGCTGTTACTAATGTCCATTTTGGCAGTCCATTAATTAAACTGCTCAAATAAATACAGAACTACGAAAATGTTGTTTACTAAATGATGATCGTCTGAAAACCTGTCCAATGGCTTTCATATTTAAAGTATTTCCACTTAAAAAAATAGTAATAGTAAACCACATTCATAATATAATATGTATGTAAGACAACTCGCTATATAATAATAACTAACTTGAGACTTTTTGCATCGGGAGTTAAAGATATATTTTTGCAGCGATGCATAAAAAGTGTCGAAATAAGAAAAATATCCCCAATTACCTTTATCAATTTAAATTATTTTTATGAATAAAATATAAAAGCCTCAAGGACCGATACTAACCATTTCCTATAGCTTTTATTGCGTTAGACCCATAAATTAGAGGCAAAATATTTTAAGCGAAATTGGGCGTATGGTATGGGAAGGCGCACCTGCTACAGTTGATAAGGGCTACGGTAAGTCTTGGGGAGATAGCGGTAATTCACCGTCATCCACAAAATACTAAGTCATGCTAATTTTTCAAGAGAACGTGTTTTATTTACTTGCGTATAAAATAAGATGATAACGCCAAGATGAGAATTCTCATATTATTATTGTATATTCTAACTGAAAGTTAAGTCAATATAATACACTATGTTTGCTTCATTAAAGATTTTGTAATTTTTAATCGATTAACGTTTTTTTTGATTGACTAAAGATTTCAAAATTGTCTACATTTAACGTAGTATTCTCATGTATCTTGTATCCTTAGTGAACATTAGTTGAACTTTACTAATATTATAAATAAAAAAGTGTGTTTATTTTTTTTTTTTCTAATAATAGACTAAGTCTCATAGACTAAGTTATAAGGATAGAGATTTAGAGCGTCTGTGACCTAGTGGGATAGACCTTTGGTTCGCACTCTAGAGGGTGCAGGTTTTGAACCCGGTTAAAGGCGCGTACAAATAAGACTTTTTCCGTTCTCAAGTATATAATACGGATGCTCAGTGCCATGGGAGAGCCATGCTTCGGCACGACTGGGCCGGCTCGAACGAAGTGATAGCACGGCCTCACAGGAAACGGCGTTGTGCTGTGTTTCGTGCAGTGAGTGAGTTTACCGGTGATTCAACTTCCCTAATCCCCTATACCTATTCTCGCATAAAGTTCGGCAACGCACTTTCGACTCTTTGGATGTCACGAGTGTCCATGGGCGACGGCAGTTGATTTCCATTAGTTAACCCGTCTGCTCGCTTGCCATTAAATATCATTAAAAAAGAGAATCTGCTACTTTTGATCTCCAAATACATCATGTCCCCAGAATATTCGTATTTTACGCGATAATAGTCTCTACGGCGAATGGCGGGCTAAGTTTTGGAAGAACATAGACGCTTGCTTAAACAGCCCATCGTAGCTATACCTACAGAAACTTAGTAAATATTAGCGTTATTTATGCAGCTTCCGTCTGTTTGTCAAGAAGCGTGATTAACAATCGCCCTCCTTAAATTAATAACCGCAGTAATTGAGATGTTTGCAGATCGGGGGGTCCCTTCAACCCTTATTTACGCAATCCGTAATGGGACTTCTCATGCGAGATGCGATTTTGAAAACGCTTGGAATGTTTTTTGGTAACTCGAGAAAGCGACGAAGCATCAAAGTTGTTTCTTACATCAGCAGCTTACAAGTTGGTTGTACCTGTATAAGAAACAACTGTTGAAAAATTAGAAACTTAAAAACTTAAGGGTAAAATATATGGGGTAAAGGGTCTATGTAAGTTCAAAGTTTTTTTAAATAAAAATAAGGAGGAACACAAGCAAACGGGTTACCTGATGGAAAGCAACTACCGAGGCACATAGACACTCGCAACATTAGGGTTGCAGATGTGTTGCCAGCTTTTTAAGGGAGAATAATACGCTGAAAGTATCTTGGCTTATTTAGTTTCTACTAACGAAAGAGTAGATTATAAAAAACTATTTTTTATATTTTAGGTTCCTTGACAATAGGTACTTAACGCCAAAAAAGACAAATATGTAAAGGCAAAAAGTAACTAAGCGCCAAAAAAGTTAACATCAGAGTCTAAAACCTCGTTTTCAGCATGAAGGTGCCATAAGGGATTATGCTGAAATGCCATTTTATAATGAGTTGTTTGTGTGAGTGTATGTATGTGTACGGTATATTTACTTAGGCCTCGGTTGACGAGACTCATGGCAAATTATGCAACATAATATTATCATTATTAACAACAAAAGGCTTTGTTTTGTGTAAAGTTATTAGTGGATGAAATATGTCTCAACTACTATTAATTTGTGTAGGTATAGAAAAATAGTAATTGCTAACTTTAAAACCCTAAAGTATACTGTGTAATTTAAATCTTCTAAGTTAGTTTAACATCCCGTGACTCTGCCTAAAGCGGAAAGTAGGAACACTCGTAGGGTTTTTAATGGGTATGCCTGGTGAGGCCTTCGTGGGAGACAAGGGTATGTCCCTGGAAGCCGTCCCCAACCCGCCAGGGATGTTTTTTTGTTTAGGTTACTTTAATTTCTCAAAAAAAAAAAAAAGGATTTTGGTACAGCTATGCGGCGCTTAGATGTTAAACTGTTTAATACAGTTGTATATATCTATATAATATGTGTATATATACGTTTTTTATGGTATTTAGGGGTAAGTGAGCAGACAGGTTTTTTAAATGATATATGCAAGCGAGCCGGCGGGTACTTGATGGAAAGCAACTGCCGTCGCCTATGAACACTAGTGACATCCGAAGAGTCGCAAGTGCGTTGCCGGCCATTTATGAGGCAATAGGAATATGGATAGGGGATTAAGGAAGTTGGGCCACCGGCAAAACGCCGATTCACGCCAGTTTTGTGTGAGGCCGTAGAATCATTCCGGTCAAACCGACCCGTTCGTGCTGAAGCATGGCCCTTCTATGGCAATGAGTATCCGTATTATGTACTTGAGATCGGAAAATGGCTCGTTGGTACACGTCTCCACCGGGTTTGAACCTGCACCCTCTAGAGTGCAAACCAAAGGTCTTACTCCCAAAGGCCATGGACGCGCGCGTTTCACGCCAGTTTTCTCTGAGGCCGTGGTGATACCACGTCGAGGTCATCTGGTCGAGCCGGCCCATTTGCTCTAACTAAACGCTCTAAATAAAATAAATTATTAAATTTTGTTGCTTTTATTTTAGATTTGAAGTATTCGTTGATATATAAGTTTATAACGTTAGGATATTTTTAGAAGGTAAATAATACGAAGTACATAAGTCATAATGTTTATACCTTCTTTTTAAGGTCCAAACTACAAAAATAGTGATAAAACTTTATTTCGCTTCTTTGTAGAATCGCCAAACAAAATGTGTGGAAATGAAATGTCATTTACGCATTTATAATTTACGCCTAATGAGGCGTAAAGAACGCTTATGTCATTTCCATAGTCCATCCATTTTTGTTGGAGATTCTACAAAGAAGCGAAAGCGTTTTCGTCTTGGCTAACCCCCCTGGTTCTTAAGGTTTGCCTAGACCAGTGGTTCCCAAACTTATTTTGTCTACTGCCCACTTTGAGAATAAATATTTTTTTAGCGCCCCCATTTTTTCACCTATTTAAAAACCACTATAACTTCAAATTAAATTAATTAATTATTTTGACCTATATAACGCCCCCATTTTCTTTCTGGGTCTCTTACCTGGGCGTTATCGCCCACTTTGGGAAAGACTGGCCTAGACCATCAATTCTGTTACAACACTAGTGTTTATATAAGCCGGTATCTATGTGTGCCGAATCAGTAATAAACGTAAATCGCTGTAATGGTCGCTTGTTTCACAGTAAATAATAAATTCAATTATATACTGTCATCGGTGTTTGAGATATCCAGCGGGGAGAGTCAGCAAAACAGTTTTGAAAGTAATGAAAGTATTTTTCTAAAGTTTGGGGCCTGTTTCACCGCTTACTGATGTAGTTTCTGGTAGGCTATTCACAATTTTTTTGATGGATTCTCCATACAATATCTGTCAAAAAAGTTGTGGATAGACAATCCGACACTTATCAGTAAGCGGTGAAATAGGTCCTAAATTAACATACGTATATGACTAGTTAGGTTTGAATATTATTTAGGAGTTATTAGTATAGATTTTACAGAGGCCACAAAATATTTTAACGGTCTTTTTCCTGACGAAGTCCAGAGGTCCAGAGTCCGGAGGAACTTACAGAGAATAAAAATTGACAGCACCCCGCTACTGTAACATTTTATTAATATACGCACAGTAAAGGTCTGAAATGAATTTGCAACCGACCGGCAAACTTAGAATCTAGGTTAGCATAATCTTAAAAAGTCGAGAGCGGACTTGAAACTCTTCAGTTCTTGCGAGTGTCCGTGCTCGACGGTGGTTGCTATCCGTCAGGTGACACGTCTGCTCGTTTGCCTCTTAATTTTATAGTGAACTATAAAATCACTGCCTCTGCTATCTGTACAAGGTGTGCTCATCCTTGCGTGACCGGTCGCGCAGCTGTCGCTCGAACCCGCACCTCTGATCGATACTATAACTGATCACTATGGCCCTGGTATATAGTATAATAGCGGACCCGACATACATTGTCCTGCTGAACTTAGTCTGTAAATCTAAACCATTCTCAAATCCCCTGAAACGCACACAAATTGCTGCTTACTAATAAAACCGCCTTTACTTTTGACAGAACTTAGGAGTTTTTTTAAATTTAAATAAGAAATTAACACGATGCGTGCCGTCATGTTGTTGAGCCAGATGTTACTTTTGAGTTTTGATAAGTTGACTATGTACATTGGACACTGTTTCCTGCGAGAGAATAATTTAAAAATATTTTAGATATGTGGCTTGACCAAGAATTACTTTTAATTGGATTTACATAAAAATTAGAAAGTAATCAGTAACATTGGGATTAAATTGGGAAATTAATTATATAATAGCTACCACTTACTAACATAAAACCTGCCGTCGTATTATATCAACTTTTTTTTCAATACCGGTCATAAGATTTGTCATGTACTTATGTACGACGACAAGTACACTCGAAATTGCCATTCAGCAATCACAAAACACTACCAACCCATCATTAAACTGGCGGTGTCCAAAGAATGGGCGGTAAAAAAAATACACCCACTTTCCATTCAGCTCTAGTTGACAGTTGACACAAAAGACCCCATATTAAAGGGGTAACAAAAGCCCGCGACAGCACCGAAGGGTTAATTGCTATGGGCGCAGGAAGGGAGTAAGATATGTAAACGCCATTTTAACGTTCCTTTTTCGAATAGAGCGGGATAGAAAGATGGTGTCGTTTCTTTTATGAAATTTGGATGCTATACTTTATTTGGCATAAGATCGCACAAAGCCTCATATAAAATGTCAAAATTTGTATTTAATTCCGTGCCAAGTCATTTTTAATATCCAAAAATTAAGTCATCGAAAGTGTAGTTTCTGTAAAAACATAAATTTAATGTTTATTTCCGTTGTACAGGGCACCTCAAGCTGTGCAGGCGCAGCCGCAAACCAGGCGGAGAACCTCAAGCGGCGCCAATATGAAAACGTCAGCGAAGATCTCATGTGTGAACCGTTTGGGGCGGAAACCCTAGGCACTTGGGTTCCGGGAGCACATAAGATCTTTAGACAGATATCTCAAAAGCTTATCGAAGCCACTCGAGACCTAAGAGCCAGGAGCTACCTGGCACAACGTATAGCAATTGCCATCCAACGGGGCAATGCTATGCTACGCAAGTTTGCTCGGTACTCTGCCAGTTAGGGACGATTTGGAAAAGGTTTTCTTTTTATAGTTTTTATACTCTTTTTTTAAGTTTGTATATTTTAATTTGTAATGTTTAGTCAATAATTTAATTTATTATAATTGTAATTTGAATAAAGAATAGTATTTTCGTTTAACTGCTATTTCTTTGACTCCTCAGAGTCAAAGTGGTTTACTCATGATTTCCGTTCGACTCTAATTCGGAAACTATACGTGCGATCATTGGCCAATGCTTGGAAAAGCGTTTATCGGATGTCGCACAGTGAACTTTCCGTATCTGGGGCCGTACTTCCAAGCCGCTTTGAGTCTCAAACGAAATCCCTGTCCTACTCTAACAAAAGTGAAATGACGCTGTCAGAGTAGGACGGTAGCATTCTTTCGGGCCCGAAGATTTGAGTGTGTCGTTTGAGAGTAAGTTTCCTAAGTCGAATTGAATCTGCCGACCAAAACGGTCACTTCGCAATATTGCTAACAGCAACTCATTGTGTCATTTTTTTTACTAATTTTGCAAAACAGTGATTTTCCAAACAATTAAAATTGGTTTAGAAGCAACTCTTTTATCAAAACTATTCCATTTTTTAAAACAATGTACTAAAACTAATTGTAGAGCAATTCCTTTGCAATATTGTTATTACGATCTTTTTATGTCGTCTGTCTCAGGATAAGTTTAATTCTGTTTGTCTTAAAAATAAAGATACGTACGTCAGCTATTAGCCGCTAACCGTTAGCCAAAACCTTGCGTTAGAGATTACCAGATGATAGCCATGTGGCCACATTGTCGCGTGTCCACTGTCAAACCGCGGCTGCGGTTAGATTACGAATTAGCGGTTGTAATTCGACAATTACCGCATATTCGGTTATTCGGCAATATTCGGTTATTACGGTACATTCGGTTGTCGACTGCGGTCGCAGATGGTGCGATATTTAGTGAACTTCTGAGCTCTGAGGACAATTGCTCACGCATTGCTTTGTTAAGGTCTCAAGGAATTCTTTTTCTGAAGGAATAAATACATATTTGATTGATAATATTCTATAGCTTTACGATGTTAAGTATTAAGTTTGCTTAAATTTTGTCATTTGTCCGTGAGTCGTCACTTTGACCGGCCATGAATACGACTTAGAAGCAACTTCAAAACTTTTCACTGTCTCATATTAATTTGTCGCGTTTTCAATTTCGTATTTACATTCATTTATATATGCATATAAAATAAACTAAAATTGGCGTATCTGTACAATTAATATTTTTACAAACTAATTAATTACTTTGTAAAAATATTAATATATAGCTTAGAAACAGTAATAGAACACAAATTGACAAAAAAACCAACGTTGTCTGTTTGTACGCGCTGATCTCCGAATCTACTAAACGGATTCGATTATTTTAATTTATAGCTTATAAGTCTAGGAAATACATAGGATACTTTTATCCCCGAGAATGTACGGTTCCCGTGAAATACAAATTTTCACGCAACGAAGTCACAATTTACTAGCTCTAAATAGTAAATACATTTTTAGTGGTTCGATAACAACTGTCTCTTCTACGTCCTTTCATAACAAACTAAATGCTGTTACATAAAATATTATTTCTAAAGCTGCAAGTTAATAAAATTGAATTAATAGTTAAAAAAAAAGTAAAGCTACCACTTGACAGTTACGGTATATACTAACGGGTATGAACCTTTAACCGCAATTAAAATGACGGCTTTTTAATAGTTTAGAGCAATTTATAAATGCCATCGTAAATGAATTAAAAATATGACAATAAAAATATCTAGTTAATATATTAATATTTTTTACCATGAGTATGATGGTTGCGTTGTTAAATATGTTTAAAATTTTTTAAATATTTTTCAAAGATAATTGTAAAACCTATGGCTAAATCCTGAAACATTTTGGGAGTTGGCAGAACAATATTTTTAAAAAACAAAAGAATAAAAAATGATACCAAATTTTTCTATACCAAACTTAGCTAACTTGAAAATGTTTTCTAAAATGAAATTACGTAAAACAAACACAAGAAAGCCCTAGAATCGATGAATTTTTCAATTACGTAATAAAGTAAATAAATGAAAGGCCCGGAAATTTTAGTGAGCTCGACACATCGTCTCAATTACAATTACGGCAATTTCGCGTAAAATTGCGTAAAAAGCGTAAAATTTGCATAATGACGCGAACAGGTGACAGCCCGAGGCGGCCAAATTACCGATGTTTGCACTTTCAATTAATGCATTAATCATTTTTACGCTTTACGCAATTACGCGTAATTTATGTTGTAGTTTATTGAATGCGACAAGAAATATTGCGCATATTTATGCGTAATTTGACGTTATTATTATAACGTTCGGTTTTATGAATTATCAAGATGAATTACTTTGAAATATCAATTTCGGGCGACCGACTCGTCAGTACTTACGTGACACGTGCTCACTTATTATATTTTATAGGCACGTTATCTTATTATTATATTTTATAGCTTACTTTGAATATTATAAATTGTTAATTACATGTTCTATAAATGTGATTAAAAAAGTAATCGTTATTTTTATCAGAGGTCTACGCTTTTAAAAGGGCTTTGAAGTAATAAAGGCCCACACGGACACAAGTGAACTGTGAACAATTAAAAATCGATGTCAGCCATTTTGAAAGGTCCCGAAGGGTCACATAATCCGGCCACTCCACCCCCTCGACTGAGAATTTGCAAACGAAAAAAACGTCCTTTATTAGCAAGGGTTGTAAAGAGTTGAGCACCTACAACCCCGACACAGATATGCACATAAAGAATTGGGGGCTAGAATAAAAATTATAGTAAGAGATTTTTAATAACAGAGATTTTTAATAGTATTTTTTTTTCGATACTGAGGATTTTTTATTATCTTTTCATTTCAAAGTTATATGTATAACGTGTCTACAATAGTAGACAGACAATAACAAAATTATATTTTAATGTTTATATCTTTCGCAATTAAAATTAGAAAACATATTAAGAATGCGTAAAATTATGCAAAAAAAAGACCGCTCGCTTTATTCGCTATACAAGTAGGTCGGTAATTATTTTCGTAATGATCTTAATATTATGTGCTTTAAATATATCTTTATGTCGCCTCAAGTGATATATCCTCCAGGTAATATATTATGAGTATGAGTTATTGCTCTTGTTGAGTACGTAGTAGAGATCATTAAAAATTATCATCTTTAACCTAATTGAGTATGCAATCATTGCAATATTGTATGTTCTCGATTTATTTAAATCGTTTTGTTTTTTTTATTTTTGTCGATTGAAATTAAAACACCGTCCTTCAATTTTTTACCTTTGTCATACTCGTTATAGGAACATTTTGTTCGATTTTCGATTTCGAAAATTGAATTTGGGAGACGGGAGAACCTTTTTTGTAAAATGTACCTTCTGTGTTGGTTAATACGATTGTTATTGGTTCCTCCGACTTTTAGATGAATATCTCGAGTTAGTTGGAAGGCAATAAATAAATTATTGAATTCAATTATTGGTGTCGGTATCTGATGTCAGTTCAGAAAGTACATGACAATTCTGCGGTTATCTCAGGGCGGGGAGTGGGGACTCACGACTAACAAACACGTGAACTATGCTGAAAACCAATCTGTTGTGCCCTTTGTTAAATGGATCGAGAACTTTTCATTTTGTCTCTTTGTTTGCGTGTTCTGTATTATGAAGAGTCATGCTGTTTCTACTGTGTGTTTCACTATTTGCATCTATCTCGTCTTCGTAAATATGGTCTCGTTCTCTATGAAACTTCGTACTCGTTTCGCAATGTTCATATTATGACCATCATTTTTGGGTAAATGTAAAAGTTTGCTTGTTTGGCTGTTTGCCAGTCGAACGTGCCGAACTGCGCCGTGCTTAACTGCAGAATTTGGATAATTTTGGGTAAATATAATACGAAATACCTAACATTATAGAATACTCTTATTTCTGATGCTATATTCTTGTGATGACTTCTGAACTCTTAAGTACCAATTCCACGCGTACAAAGCCGCGGGTATACATAAGTACATATATATTGTATCGGCTAGTATTACATAAGTACATATTATCTTGTCAATCATGTTATCAATTATTTTATTAATTTTATAATCTAAGTATTCAACGACTTTTGTTCACCAACTACTAACTTACCTTGGTGACAATAATTGAAATTTTTTCACTATGGTGGAATTACCGAAAATTGGCGCAAAAATTCGTGTGATTCATCAGAAATGTATGAAATTCCACGTTTAAATATTTTTTTCGATAATTCCAAGAATGCAGCAGTTCTCTCTGTACATAAACAAATAATCCAAATATAATCAACACAATAATAAATTGTCTTTCAATTACCACGCTTAAAACCGATCGGTCGATAGCGGTACACAACAATTTGGTTCTGTTATCAGATCTGAGATAACAGATCGCTTCTCGGTATCGGCAGTGACGACAGTGGTCGGAACTCATAACTCGAAAGATAATTAGTATTAATATTGTGTAAAAAATGACGACGAAACAGGAAAATCGATCGACATGTACTCACTTATGATCGGTCGACATGTATACGTATTCATTTATTATCACTCAAGAATATAATAGCATCATTCTTTAACCTTTATCTGAGTGACGTTTACGAGTTTGCCGTGGGAGAGCCATGCTTAGGCACGAATGGGCCGGCTCGACCGGACCACGGCTTCACAGTAAACTGGCGTGAAACGGCATTGTGCTGTGTTTCGTTCAGAGTTTACCGGTGGTCCAACTTCCCTAATCACCCTATCCCTATTCCCATTCCCTCATAAAATCCGGCAACGCACTTGCGACTCTTCGGATGTTACGAGTGTCCATGGGCGACGGCTGTTGGTTTCCATCAGGTAAGCCGTCTGCTCGCTTGCGCCCTAAATATCATAAAAAAAGAGATGATCGCAACTTTGTAGCGCAAAAATCGTACATTTTAAGAGTTAAAAATTAAAATATTTCTGATGTCCTTCAGGAGTCAGGACTCAATGTATCTCCGTACCTTCCAGTGGTTTAGGCATAAAGAGTAAACAGGCAGTCAGACAAACACAATGGCGATTTTATCATATTAAGCATAATATTAGTATGACTAATCTAACTAATATTATAAACGTGAAAGTTTGTGAGTGTATGTTTGTTACTTTTTGGACCGATTTTGATATAATTTGGCATAGATGTAGCTGATATTCTGAATTAACACATAGGCTACTTTTTACGTAAATAGCAACGCGGGGCACCTCTAGTTTACTTTATATTATATATTTATTTATACTAATAATAAATAATATAATTCTGAAGAAGTTGTTTCTTTGTTTGAACGTGCTAATCTGAGGATGGAATTAAAAATTATTTTTGTGTTGCTTAGCCCAATTATCGAGGAAGACTTACAGATTATATAACGCTATGACCACTGGGAGCCGAGCAGTAATCAAAAAATGTTGTAAGAACGGGTTGGTTCATAAAGTTTTACATGGATGTAGTCGCGGGCAACAGCTAGTTTATTATACTACGTCACACATTGCGTCGCCAGCAGATCTCAAGGTGCACATGGCTACATTTACATCTGTCAGACAACAGACAATAAGACCCGTTGATACACATAACCAGTGTAACTTGAACCCTAAGGATTAGGGTTCCGTGGAGAAAATAGACCGTATGATGAAACCACAGGGAGCGATAAATCAAATACAAATACCAATAGCTTATTCTCCGGAATTAAAATTACATTTCGACGGTAGAAAGCGGACGTTGCGTATACCAAAAAGTTCATAAAAAACAACAAGAAATAATAATTAAAAAAACATACATACGGTCGAATTGAGAAACCTCCTCCTTTTTTGGAAGTCGGTAAAAAATATATTAAACAATAATTTATAAAATAGAAAATTGGAATGTTGAACATAATTCTCGTAGAATATGAGATATGTAGAAAATTTCAATTTTCTATCTTTATTAACGTAGTGTTTCGGGCTCTGCACTGGTGTAAATTTGGACTTTTTGAGATAAGCAACTGTCGCTTTCTGCATTCGACATGTACTTCACTTACACATCAGTATGAGACATATCCCCACGTCAGGCGAAGACTGTCTCTGGCTGTGGGGACAATATCAATTAATTAATAATTGTAAAAAATTCGAGTAAAAAGATACGTTACGAGCATGTTACATATACTTACTTTATCTTGGAACTGTAGTATAAGAAGTTGTAATAATATTTATTTTCTAACAAGACACTTCTGTATACAACAATTTCATCCAGGCTAACTTAGATCTTTCGGCTAATAACCGCGATTGCGTTACACAAACGGAGACATAAGTGGAAGAAGCGGACAACTTAAATTTTACAACTTTCGAGTAAATACTATTTTTTAACCGACTTCTAAATACGAAAAGGGAAAAGGAGAATGTATATATTTGGCTGTGGATATTTATGATTTTTTTTCATATAAAATTGCAACAAATCTTGCAAATTTTCTATTTCATTATTTATCTAGTGAATACATCAATTTCACATTTTTTTAAATTTTAAATCGTTTTTTTTTGGTCCTAAAGCGTCCATTTACGCAAAAATCCGGCAGATTTTTAAATGTTAGCTATCTGCTTCTTCCACTTATGTCTTCGAACGTTGTCACTACAATAGCTTGTTTCAGTAAATTATCTCAGAGTTAATTGCAGTTTATATACATTTATCAAGTTATATAAAATCAACGTATTTATAAAGTAATATTTACATTACTTTGTAAATATGTTGATATTAGTATACATATATAATAATATATATAACACACTTTAACACATGAGGAACCCCTGCTAACAATCGCTTAGGCTTTATTTGCCCCGGGC
Source organism: Cyclargus thomasi (assembly GCA_026546445.1). Lineage (NCBI taxonomy): Eukaryota > Metazoa > Arthropoda > Insecta > Lepidoptera > Lycaenidae > Cyclargus > Cyclargus thomasi. The sequence goes on along the minus strand of JAOTAV010002989.1, from coordinate 3,903 downwards.
GGCAGATGACCACGAAGGAGTGTGATATATTAAACCAAAATCATTTATTTCTGAGTAAATTTTGAATCAAATGTTTTCAGAATAAGTACATGTTGACCTACCACTGATTAGGGAGCCGTGCAAGAAATTATGAATTATGACATTATATTTTTGCATAGTATGACTCAACCGTGATCAGTATTAATACGCTTTCAGAAAAGAACGAATTTGAGACTTCTGGGTAAAATTTACTTCCTATACTTATATAATGTAAGTATGAAAGTGTCTGTCTGTCTGCTCGTTACCCTTTTTTCGATAAAAAAAATTTGGCACAACGCAGTAGTGGGCGCCATCCACATTAGAAATACACAAACTGTATTCTATAATAACTCCTCGTTTTTGGAAGTCGGTTAAAAATTGAATAGATAGCCGGAGATTCTGGATTTGGTGTAAACAACCAAACAAGCAATAAATAGTTTCAAGTGGCTTTTATCGCATAAGATAAAAATAACCTTACTTAATATTATAAATGCGAGAGTGTGTCGGTGTGTCTGTTACCTGTTCACGAAAGATGTACGGTTCCAGAGCGTTTAACTAATTTCGGTGCACCGAAGTTGCGGGCTTCCTTCACTCGTAGTAATAACAAGGATCTTATAATTTTATTCGGAAGAAGAAATAGTTTTATCAACCAATAACTGGTTAATATAGAAAAATTTAGCCGTCGCAGAGCCGTACTTCGGCACGAATGGACTGACTTGCTGGCGTTAAACGGCGTTGTGCTGTTTTTCGTTTAGTGACTGAGTTAACCGGTGGCCCAACTTCCCTAATCCCCTTTATCCCTATTCCCTCATAAGGGCCGTCAACGCACTTGAGACTCTTCGGGACGACGGCAGTTGCTGTCCACCAGATAACCCAACTGCTCGATTGCCCTCTGTATCTCCTAAAAAAACCCCTTATAACGGTTGAAGGTTAATTTAACAATAATACAAAAACTTTCATACACCATAACAGCCGGAACCAAACGACGTCAAAAACGGACAAAAACACTATTAACAGGATCAACCCTATCTAAATATCTATCAATACTGTCGAATCTATATAAAGGATCGAACAGAAACCAATTTTACCCCACATTGTCTGTCAAAAAATCGATTTTACCCCACATTGTCTGTCAAAAAATCGATTTTACCCGCGGCGGTGTGACAAAAAGTAGAGCGACATGACTCGTCAAGATCTTGACGGCTTATTAACTTCTTAGTTTTTTATGAGCTTTGGAATTGTTTCAAAGTTATTTTGCTCCAAAATATTGAAGTAATTTCTACAGATTTCAACTAAATATAGCCGTAGCGCTTATCAAGAGTATTATTTGCGAATAATCAAATCACGTTCAAATGACGTGCTTACAAAATATATAAATGCATTTTGTAAACACGTCATTTGATTTCAAAAACAAAATCAAATGTCAAATAAAAACTGTCCAAGCAAGTTAAATTCCTATTTTATTTAAAACAAATATAATATAACGTTATATTAGTTATACAATAATATAACTATTACACTTTCGCCCACAGCTACTTGGCGGTAGCAGTCAATAACCCTTCAAAAAAAATGTTGTTCTTATACAAACTGAGACTGATAACAACAAAGTGACAACACACGACTTTATCATCGAGCAGTTGTATATAGTAGGTGCACGCAATTACGTTGCGCAAAAATTTGTCTATCACGCAGGAACCGTACATTTCTCGGTATTAAAAGTATCCTATATTATGTTGCCCAGACCTAATAGCTAGATATTAAATAAAAAAAGATTTATTCAAATCCGTCCAGTAGTTCCTGAGATTAGCGCGTACAAACAGACAAACAGACAACTTTTTTTGTCGATATGTGTTCTATTACTGCTCCTTAGCACCCCTACATTGTTTATTTTGTAAAAATATTAAATGTACAGACACTCCAATTTTACTGTTTTATATTATATGTATAGATCGCGGTTTGTATAGATGTGACACTTGTTTAGATTCAGGGTTACCGCTCCCGACAAGTGTAAGCAAATTCATAATAATATAACACAATATTAACTTGACTTAACGCTACGTGTTCACCACCATATTGTTGGTTCATAATGTAATTTTAAACATTTTTGTATAATGGCTGTCTGATACCTTAATAAAAGAAATTAAACGAATAAAATAAATATTAATGTATGTTTTGGTTATATCAACGGCATTCTAATATTGTTTCATCTATGCTCGCACATCGATGGCACGCTCTAGTATTATAGTCTAGGGACCGGCCGTGAATTCACGACTCATCGTGATGTTAGATTAATGGTGGATTGTCATTAAATTCGCCTATTGTGTACGTGTTTCCGTTTTTTTGTGCCCCTAAGTGTGTTAGTGTAACGGGAATTTTCTTTTTTTTTATTGATAAAAATGTTTTGTGATACCAGATGTTTGAATGGAAACTTGTGATTTGGTATGAGTTATGAGAGACTGCTATTAATAATAGAGTTAAGTTTTACAAACTATGTATTTTGAAACATATTTTGATTTTAATGAATACCACAAAGCTAATTTATTTTGTTCTAACACAAATATTGCAAATGCATAAGTGTTTCTGTCGTTATGTCTGTCACTTACGTCTTTAAGATAAAGCCGTCCAGCAAAATTTCAAAATTTGGCATACCGTATAGATGATGAAATGTTTTATCCCACAGGAGTATTCAATCGGAATAAAAAGTATTCTTTTATCTTACTCAGCTAACACGTTTATCAGTCTGTATACCAAATTTGATCAAAAATTTATTTTAAAGTTTCAAGCTTTAACATGATTCACAGGCAATTTGTCCTCCAAAGTTTCGTTCATGAAATCAGAGTGACAACTTCAGCAGTCACGCTGATGATGATGATGCAGGCTCTCAGCAGTACCGCAGCGTCGCCAACTCGTCAGTTTATTGACCAGTTTTATGGGCCAGTTCTCAGACTATACGCCGCCTCGTACACAGTTCTGTAACAATGTTTTTACTTATTTTTTTGAAAAACCCATCTCGTTATTATAGCATTTAGGTTTTTTTATTATATTTTATGGTACTACTAGAGACACCTAAGGTTTCATTCCTGAATAAAGGCTTTCTTTCTTGTTAAACTTACACAAACATTTTTAGATTTTGAAGTAGGTAGGTTGTAGGGGTTACCCTTTGATAGAGATGCTAATGCTGCTAGATTCTGGGATGACGGATGCTGGATGTTAAGATGCTGGTTGCTGGGTGCTGCCGATATGCTTGCTGATAATGTTGATGGAGATTAAATAACAACCAGCTGATGCTTGATAATAATGTGTTTATTTCTATATGAATGCTTACATTTATACCTACAAATATGATGAGTGGGCAAAACGTACGATTTCAACGACATGCTGAACCGTACATATTAAAATCATTAACTTACCTTAAATTTTTATATGAGTGAGCATACCTACCTATTATTTTAGTTTCATGCTTTTTCTTATTCAGAACAACTCAGTTACGATTCTAGAAAAGATAAAAATTAACATTTTTTACTAGCCAGATGAAGATAGGAACATTTAATTAATTAGGTACTATTTGAAATTTGACTACTTATATAGCTGAGTCATGAGACCATTTATTAATAAATATATATTAAGAAATTCTAATTGCTAATTAAATACCACATACATTACGGTGTCATACGCGTCCAAACTTAAAATTACCGAACCCAAACCGTATTTCATCTACAAAATTCAACTCTATTCCTTTATTCTAAAGTTTACATTCCATTAATTAATTATTATATATGAGAAAAGTAATTAGTGTTGTCAGTACGTGCCTACAATTAGATATTATAAGAATTGCATTTTTTTGTTGTCAAACTTGAAAACGTGAAGTTAGTCTATACCGAGCAA
>JAOTAV010002970.1:0-32564 GCA_026546445.1 Cyclargus thomasi | reverse complement strand
CATGAACTGAGGGTGCAATTTGGAGTGCATCAAGGTCGTGTTTGACATCAAGGTTTGTCAAACACGACCATTTACAAAATTAATAACTAAAATGCACATTCAGTTAATGGCGTAAGATTGAAAGTGCATTGCATCATCACCTTTGCGTGATGTTTGTTCACGCCGTGTAGAACGCCCTTAAAGCGAAAGTTGTGATTATTTTTACAAGCGTTAGGCTTCGTTCGCGTGAAATTCGAAAATATAATATAAATAATGCAATAATGCAATTTTTTTGTTCATCGTTTGGGAACAGTGGCCGTGTTTTTTAGCATGCATTGTCATAAAAACGTCACAAAGAATTGTTTATAATTGGTTACCTGTCAAGTTGAAGTTGACGTTTCCATGACACTACGTGAGTTTGACACGCGCATAAGAGACTTGCGCCTGTCAAAAGAATTCTAGCGAACACGGTCATTGTAAATTCTTTATAACGATAAAATTCTTTTAACGTTAGAGCCCAAATTGGTTAATTTACGTTAAAACCTACATATTGAAACACGAAGAAATGTGTTCATGTTTTTAGACAGTAAATGATATCAGGTAACAAAAGTCTTTGAAGCTCTGAGCGCATTTGTTTTGTTTTTCCAGGACCAAAAGTAGCCTTACTGCCTCGACCTCGTATCTCAAAAGTTGGTACATTTAAGGAGACATAAAAAAACTGATTATATTTTTTTTCTTAGGTATTGTACAAAACAAGATATGGGGTTATTTGATGAGTAAATTATTCAGTTATTTTTGTCTTCTGAAATGTAACAATTTCTAAGATACGAGGATGAAAAGTAACATATCGATGCCTTACTGCCCGTAAGGCATCAATATGTTACTTTTAATTTTTATGGTTTAGAGACTTCAACACGTATTTTTTGTAATATTACATTTTGTAATAACTTAAATACGAAGTAGGTAGCATTTTTACAAATATTCTGTAATGAACTGTGTAATAAAATTGAAAAAAAAAAACTGAGTTTCACATTTCTAAAAATGTGGTACGTAAAAACTTCCTACATAAATTTAGTAAATTTACTATGGAAATTTTTAACAGTGTTTACTTTCTGAACGTCGAGACTACGGTGCCTACCACCGGTTCGGGAACTAACCCGGCGAGAGGAACCGGCGTAAGAAACACGCGCGGGTCCATCTTCTACCTAAAAGATGGAAAATAACCGGCCACTCAGTATGGCATATACCCGCAACGCAACGCAATAGTGCTAAACAAAATCGGACGGTCGTGTCGCGTATATAATTTCCATACGATATCGGTCAGACAATGGGCCATTCTGACTGGTGCTAATAGATATGTAACTAACGGTTAGAGATACTGTTGGATAGTTATGCTGAGAATATGGTTTGGGTAAGTAGTAGATAGGGCTGTCAATATCGGATAAGAAAGATGAAAATTTAGCGATAAATATAAGCCTATTTTATTTGTCGTAAAGAAAGAATTGTTATCGTTAAAATGGTTTTAAAAATCGGTTCACAAACGGTGGAGCTATGGTTGAACATACATAAAAAATATCGACAGCCGAAAATATAACCTCCTCGTTTTCGGAAGTCGGTTAAAAAAAATTCGTATACAAAATTCACATACTATTTCGGAAAATCTACGGCTTTTGTGATTATTAAGTAGGGTTTTTTATGATATTTAGGTGGCAAGCGAGCAGAGCTGCCGTCGCCCATAGACACTCGCGACATACGAAAAGTCGCAAGTAACGCACTTGCGACTTGTCGGCCTTTATGAGGGAATGAAAATGGAAATAAGGATAGGAGGAATAGGGAAGTTGGTCCACCGGTAAACTTACTAACTTAACGAAAGAAAACACAACGCCGGTCGAGCCGGCCCATTCGTGCCGAAGCATGACTCTACCACGGCAAAACTAATACTACCTTAAGCCCAAACAGCAAAACATGATATGAATCATCAAAATCTGTATTTCACCATTTTCGTGAGTGCAATAATTATCCCATTTTCAAGATCTGGGGGGCTATTATGAACATCACAAACCTGCATGGTTCCAGGCAATTCAATATACAGCCAACAATTTCTTTGTTCTTTTTTCGTATAACAATGTCTTGTTTGAATAATAACTGAATTAATACTAATTTGGATGTCTATGAATGGATTTTAAACATTTTGGTGACATTTGGGAACGTCAAAGTTCACGTATTTAGCGTCACGTGACTGCTGACTGGCTGGAACTTGGCTGGGAATAGGAGGTCATAATAACCCTCCAGTAACTACAATCAGCAGAAAGCCCTTTGTTGGCTATTGTACTAAGTGGAACGTTTTTTACAGTCGAATGTTGACGGCAAAGATTTTTAAACGTACCCAATAAAACACAATGTACAGTTGGTAAGGTTTTTTATTTCCAGCTGTGAACACGGCAAGGGAGTCTTAGAATGAGTTTTGTAACTTCATTTTGTACGGTTTACTTTTTTTTTATAGGAAACTCTCGTGTGTTTTAATGTTAAGGCACACAAATCGCTGCTTGCAACTGCAAAAGTTTCTCATTTAAGTATAATTTTATTATTAAAAAAATTTTCAATGGCCCCTTATAAACTCAAAAGTTATGCGAATTTTATGCGAATCTATTCAGTTGTTTTAGTGTGCACACAAGTATGCATATCGAAACGCTAATTTGTGCCTTATTAAGATGTGATTTGCTAACTTATCCACTACTTTGAACGTTTGGTTATGTAAGAATTAACAAATATCCAAAACTCATTCTTAGCTCATTGACTCAACTACTTGTGTAATTAGGGTTCCCTAATATACATTTCAATGATAATGATCTGTTATCCGACACCTCTCGAGTGACCACGGTGTCGTTTCGTAACCGGTAAATTATTGTAAAAGTTACATCGTTTTTGGCGTAGGAGTATTACTGTTATCGTGATTAATATGTCAGTGTTTAAGTCGATATTTTAAATATAGTATGTGGGCGTTAAGGTGTATTAAGTGCTTCGAAATATTTTTTTTAACATAGAGTCAGACACAGTGCTAAAAAACTGATTCTAACTTTTGTAATAAATTTAATAAAAAAAAGAGTATAAATATATATTTAATAAATTGTATTATAACTCTTTTATTATTTTATTGTAATTCTTTTATTTTAAGTTTGTATTTTGTAATATTTAATGTTTATACAGTTTAATACTTTAATTTTAAGTTTGCTTCCAAGGTAAATTATTGAAATATAATTTGAAACTGATAAATTGTATTGTTATATTCTATACGTTCTTATTTTAAAATCTTAATATGAATTATACTTTTAGCACAATGCTCTTTGTTCAGGAAAGTTGTTCCTTTCTTTCAAAGGTTGTCTAAAAGAAATTGCTATTTAGTAATGCCTTTGTGAACTATATCTATTTGATATTATGCTTTTAAATGTTTATATGTGTGAAACTGTGATCGTGCACACAAGTATATTTCATTCAATCAATGTTTTACTGTAGTTAATGGTCTAAAAGCATGTCTCATTCACTAATATCTTAAAGAGGTTTAATAATATAACCATATAACTCTACAATATGCAGATAATATTAACTTGGAACCTGCTTGTATAGTTTCTGAAGGACGAGTTACCTAGTATGTACATTTATGTCATTTATATTAAATCTCAAATAATAAATATCAATATGCTGATATTTTATTTTAAAATACAATTTTATAATAAAATACTTCAATAAACTTTAGTAATTAAGAAACTGACTTAAAAAACAGTTATCCTACGCTCTGTGCAAAAAACCTCTATAATTTTCTTTAAAAAAGAAACACGGTCTCCTGACATTTATATAGTTATACTATATTAATTAATATAATTGGTTTCGCGTGGGAGGGGTTGGCCAACTCATGAATGGAGGGCCGGCCCGCCCACGTCCTAGCTACGCCACTGTGTCTGGTACTTACGACACTACTGGTTCTTGACCATGTTTGCCAACTGGACATCATCATCATGACCGCTAAGCCAACTCACCAAAACAACCCCTTTTTAGATATTATATATTAATGCGACTGAACTTCTCTGCTTACCTGAAAAAAACAAAAAATACGGTTTATAGTTCTGCAAATCTAAAAGTTGAAAAATTATTTATTTTGATACTTAAAGACATAAATGGAAGAAGCAGATAACACACAATTTAAAAACTCCCGCTTTTTGCACACACGCGGTTTTTAAGACCTGAAAGATATTTTAGGGGGCAAGTGAGCAGCGGGTCACCTGATGAAAAGAAACTGCCGTCGCCCATGGACATTTGTGACATCTAAGGAGTCGCAAGTGCGTTGCCGGCCTTTATGAGGGAATAGGGAATGGGAATAGCGATAGGGAGAATCAGGGAAGTTGGGCAACGGGTAAACTTATTCACTGAACGAAACCCACAGCGCCGTTTCACGCCAGTTTTCTGTGAGGCCGTGGTATCACTCCGGTCGAGGCGGTCAATTCGTGCCGAAGTTTGGCATTCCCACGGCAACGAGCATCCGTATTATGTACTTAAGATCGGAAAATGTCTCATTGGTACACGCCACCATCCAGTTTTTAACCTGCAAACTCTCGAGTACGAACCAAAGGTCTTAACTTCTAGGCTACGGCTCTAAGTTACTTAATTATAGAGATTCAAATACCATGTCTTTTATTAACAAATATTATAATATACAGTTGAGAAGTATCAAAATATCGCCTATTCAATTAAAAAAGCGAAACCTTCTTAAAGTTAGTTAAAATCTTTAGGTTAGTAATCGACAAAGGTAGCTCGGCTTCACACCATGTCAAGGGTTATTTGTACCAGTTAAGGTGTTAATCAGCTAACAACAGAGTTAACTGTGTAACGTTCGTTTATTGTACCGACTACTGAAAACAGGATGTTGACTCAGTACAGCTAGGGCATCGAAACTCGGATCCAATTTTGAAAACTTACTTGGTACTTTGTTTTACGAGGTTTTATTTTCTTTTACGATACTTTGTTGCTTAGATTAATTAACAGAATCAGTCGTTACTTTGCGGAAATCCGTAGCTTTAAGCTTAGTGAATTAAGATTTTCTTCTTTTAAATCTTAAATTTACTAAACTTATAGATTACATTTTTTTAAGCCCGGGATATTTGCGATCAGCAAAACCGGGTTTTCGAGTTTCCGGTTAGCCCGGTCTCGATGCCCGAAGTATAGCCTTATAAAGAGATTGAGCCAAGAGAAATACCTCGGCCTTGCAGAAAGCCGATGCGAAACAGCGCTAGAGTTGTTTACCGGATACACAACTCTTTACATCTTTCTATTCCTTATTCCCTTTCCCTTTCTAAAAGGCAAAAGGCCGGTAATGCACTTGCAACTCTTCTGAAGTTACAAGGCGTCAACAGGCGACGAAAGTTGCCTTCCATCAGCTGATCTTTTGCTCATTTGGCCTCTAACGTTATATTAAAAATATTTTCAGTAAAAAATTAAACGCCAGAGTTTTAAGAGCGTTAAATTAACTTGACCTAATAAAGAAACATACTTTAAGGTCTTTATGCTTTCTTTAAAAAAAAAGATATAAAACTGACGAAAACGACTAAGTAGCTACTTGCTTATTCGTCTTAAGTTTGATTAGTACAGCGTTTGACGAAAAAAAAACAGTGTCAGCCTAAATTTGACGCTAAACAAAAGAGCAGGCATTTAAGCCGACACACCAAAGCCTAGTCTTTATCTTTAATCTGTATTGATACACGGTGTAAAACGCTTTTGACAGTGACAGCCGCCTGACAGGTGACAGGTAAGTTTGACAGCCAGCAACCGATCTCGCCATTGTTCGATAAAAAGAAAGTGGATGCTTTTAAGTTAATTAACGCGATAAAGGTGTTGAAGTTTTTTTGACTCCTGATGTAGAGTCAACATGTTTTAGGGTTCCGTACTCAAAGGGTAAAAACGGAACCATATTATGAAGACTTGTTTGTCCATGTGTCTTTCTGTTCTTTCTGGCAAGAGTTGAAATTATCATAGATAAAAATAAACTATATGTAACAAACCTTCTCTTTGCCATTTTCTTACTTTTCATAATAATGTCTTTGCCGGTCTTCTACGTCGCGCTATAACTTACACGACGTGGTATGTGGCTGTTTAACTTTCAATAACACAATACAGGTACAGAACCCTTTGGCCAGTTTTTTTTGTAATATTTTTCTACCTTTCCATCATTCTTATATATTAAAAACATTTAGTAACTAGTTTTAAATTATTTAATATATAATACTTAACATAAGACGTGAAACTCGTGACTAAGTTATTTAACCAGAGGTTAGCTGATCTCAGATAACTAAGTTTGGTATCGGTTAATTCACTTAACTCATTGTTATGGACAAGTTAGTGTTGAGCAATCTGATAAACATCTTGATAAACTAGCTTAGACAGTTCGATACACTTTATGTCTTACTTAGATGTTTAATATACATAATAATAATATGTATTTCTCTTGTATTTTATCTTGCAGAAAATGCAAATTGTGAATTATCGGTTTACAAGCGTAAGGCTTATACAAGGGTCAGCGGGGTAAGTTCAACCTCTTATAAGTGTGTTAAAACATTAAGCATATTACCCAAAATATATATATTTTTTATAGAATGGTCTATAATATCTATCTATCTTCATTCTTTCATTACTATAAATATCTATCTTCATTCTTTCATTACTAGCGAGGACTTTTTCTCTAAACTTATAAGCTTTGAATTTTATAGTTAATCAGAAAATATTTACTGAGCACATTGATTTTTTGTAAGAAACTGGAATAACTACGAAACTAACCGGTTAAGATGAACGATTTTTTTAAACAATACAATATATTAAGTAACACTATAATTGCTAAAAAGGAATTCTTATATCTTGTTTTATTAATGGTATAAAAATTATTTTCCATTAGCGGGGGAAGATTTTCGAATCTCCCAATATATGGTCAAGGCCGTTGGCACATGTACTCCCCTTAAGTAAAAACACATTTTGCAACCTTCGAATACATTTCTTTTATATTTTCATCAAACCCAGAATATTTCAAATTTTTTTATCAGTAGCGCAAAAATCCGGAAGTTTTTAAAATGTTTTAACAACTTCCGGATTTTTGAAAATAGTGAAGACATAGGTGAAATTTATCTTTCACCTATGTCTTCACTTATAAAGACAATATATTTATATATTAATAAACTAGGTTTTCCCGCGGCTTCATGTGGAATTTGTAAATCGCGCAATAATATACTTTACATAAACGGTGTTTTGCTAAGACCGAAATTAGCCTATGTTTCTTTCTAATATATGTACTTACTATGCCAAAAATTCAACAAGATCGATTAGTTGCTTGGTTATAGCGTGAAGGAAAGAACAAACAAACAAATGAAAAAATTTGTTTGTTCATTTATTTGTTAGTTTGCCACTTATAATATTAGTATGAATATTAAGCTGGTAATGTATTCCTAAATAAGAGTTATCAAAAGTTTGCTGTTACGTCATTTTTAAAGGGCTTTTAACCGACTTATTTCTGTTCTGTAAAACCGTAAGAAAGCTCTGGTACATTGTAAATGAGTATTATTAGAGCTTAGGTGTTGAGCTTTCACTATTGTGCAGTGGATGTGCTATAATGAATCACGAATTTTATGTGCTAACTCATTACTTTCTCATGGCGTAAAAGCACAAAAGCTTCGATGCCTTTGTTTCACGTTACTTTAACTTAAATAAGGTACAGGCGTATCTGTTCATTTAATATTTTAACAAAATAATCGATGTAGGAAAGTTAGTATTTAAATATGACACGTACGACCACGACTTTTGAAGTATAAAGGCAGAAAATGGTATTTTGAAAAAGGTTTCCAAAAAACTTCGAATTCGCACAGAAGTTTTGCCAAAAAGATAAGTATTTTGTCCTGACTTTGCCTATTTTTTAAGCTCTCGTGGCAGTATTTACATTTAATTATATAACAATTTAATAGAAAATATAATATACAGCTGAAAAGTTTTTTTTTGAACCCCGTATCTTGTTTAGTCAATTTATCGAGGAAGGATTGGTTAAATAACATCACGCTACGACCAATAGGAGCCAAGCCGTTATCAAAAATGTTGTAAAAGTAATTTATAAAGTTTCACGCGGACGCAGTCGCGAACAACAGCTTCTTAAATAGAAAATGCAACTAAGAATTCATTTCCCTCCACCACATTCCCCACTTTTTGGCTAGAAATCGTTGCACTATTCCAATTTCGTGTCACAGTTTATGGGAGAAATCTACATACAATGGGGAACGGGGGATAGGACTGAATGAAACACAATTTAGGTTTATCGTCAGCTGGTCACATCAATAAAGTTTCTAATATGCAAAATGTGATGATACGACGTTTAGAGAGGGATAGAAACAAAATGTCTATTTTCGAAATGGAAAATTTTTGTCTTCAAATATTTATGGAAATCTAGAAAACCATCGAGTGTATAAAACAGGAATTAGGGCCTGTTTCACCGCTTATTGATAAGTGTCATATAAGCCAATCATTACTAATTTGATGTAATTAATCCGTCAGATAAGTTGTATATAAAACCTCAACTTATCCACAATTTTATTTCACAGATATCGTATGGAGAATCTGTCAAAAAAGATGTGGATAGCCTAACAGAAACTTTATCAGTAAGCGGTGAAACCCTTTTTTATTGTAGACGGCACCGGAACTACTTAAACTTATTTGAAAATAAAAAGTTCTCTCGTCGAAGGACATTAACTGAAAATGCATCGCAAGGCATAAAAATCGTACCTGATATAAATAAAATATAAAAAATTATGTTCGTTATTACCACAGTACCACTACAAGGCGAGCTTGTAAGATGTTGAAAAAATGACATCACTTATAATATACTCGTACTATATGCTGACCTACATAGTAATAACATATAATTAATATATTAATTATATCTTGACATGTCGCTCGGTAATTACCTTGATATGGTTAAGTGGCTAAGTACAACACCTTGTAAACTATTTAAAATTTTAACGATTTTAGTTAAAAAGATAAATTATTTTAAAACGTATTTAATATTTTTAATTTATGCTAAAAAAATATTGTATCTCGTAGGCGCAACAGATTTTCTGTTCTTTTGTGTGAAATAAAAAAATATATTTTGCGTTCCGAAAAAAAAACAATCATTTTGGTCGCAAAAATTTTTATGTACACCCATAAGAAAACTTCACAAAGAATGATATATTAAATATTTTCAATAAAAAAAACCTACATTTTCCGGTTTTGTCACTTCTTTAAACATTATAATAACCATGTCAAAATCAAACGAACAGTTATCCTATGATAACTGCTACTACATTCGAAACTAGTTTATATAACTTGTAGTAATTTATAGTAATTAATGTAGTACTTGTTTATAATATCTTATCAGATTAATCAATCCGGTTTTATCTATCAGTCTAAACATATTATGTAGCTGCCGTTACAAACTGATATGTCAAAACATAGCCTGGCAAATGATGATCGATACAAAAAATCGATGCTCACGGTTTTTTTTTTTGATTAACTATAACCTTAAGGAAAAAGTCCTCGCTAGTAATGAAACAATGAAGATCATTCTATAATATATATTTTGGCTAACGTGGTTAACGTTTTGACATACTTATAAGAGGTTAAACTTACCCCCCTAGTCCATGTATAAGCCTTAAACAACTAAAGACTTGTATTATGAGAATTTAGATTGGTTATTATGTTACTTCTTTGAATTGTATAATTTCTGTGGTACCACGTGCCCATATCACAACATTCATCAAACATATATCATAACAAGCATATCAAAACATAGCGAAAAAGATAATTTTTCATAGTTACTGGAGCGGGGTCAGTTTTTCTGCCCGCACGTGTAGACAATGGCGGGCGCGCTCAATGCCAAATACTAGAGCTAATGGGTAATAAATTGTATATTATGTAATTATATGACTTCATACTTTATGTCGGTGATTTATCATACAAGCCAGTTACTTACTTTTTAACTGATTTTTAGTCCTTTGGAAATTTTCTAGAATGCAAAATTGTAGTCGGCCGATTTTTCGAGTGACTTTACCATATTACCTCATTCTATACGTGCGTCAGTCTGTTTGTCTGTCTGTCTTTACGTCCGTCTATCTCCAGGCTGTATCCCAAGAACGGTAATAGCTAGAGATTTGAAATTTTCACAGAATATGTATTTCTGTTGCCGCTATAACAACAAGTTCTGAAAACAAAATAAATCAAATATTTACAGGTGTTTCGTTCCATAATAAGAACGATATAATAACGACAAATTCGACACGTTCGTCATCAGCGGCGTGGCGGAGTAACTAGGGTGCTTGCTTAAGATTTTTATTGTTAGACTTTGCTTCATAAACATTTACATTTTAATTTTTTTTTCCTTTTTTGTTAATTTAAAACTTTTTTATAAGTAAAACTTTGGAAAATGCGTTTATCCGATTTTTCGCTCTGTACTGGCACGAAACCCATCGTGGGCGAGTCAAACTCGCACTTGGCCGGTTTTTTTCACGTTATTTGATTTGTAAATTGTTTTTTTTTATGTTGATCTTCGAAAAAAGGAATTTATTTATTCATAATACTTACAATATTTGAAGCATATATATATTTATATTTTAAAGCATATGATATAGTAATAACTATTTATTTTTAGTTTAAATTATAACAATTATCTTTTACCTCAATGTTCAGTGACCTACTAGTCTATTACTAAAATAAGTTTTAAGTAGTTTCTATCTTTAGACGAATGTTTCGACTTTTTTAATATATAATGTATTTAAATATTACTGCTTCGCATAATCTCTACGAAATTATTATATAAATTCTAACCTATTGTTTGAAATTAAACATGATATTTTTTTGCTTTTGTGTTTACCACACTGACAAAGAAATTTCACTTTTTATCTTGTATAAAACAAAATATAAAACCATCGTCCATTTTTGGTGCTCCCATCGTATTTTGGCATCACTTTCAGCGAAGCCTTATTTGGGACAGAATGGATCATGAATTATCCCTGTGGATTTCTTTTTGTTGGCCGGTTAAATATGGTTTAATCAGCTTTGTTACCATGGTTATAATTGCATAATGCAAAAAGTGCATTATGGTCATACTAATAATATTTTAAATGGAAATATGTCTGCCGTCCTCAAGCTTATATGTCGTTAACCAACATCTGGTCGTTTTTGACATTTTATGCCATCATAATCAGAAGAAAAAGATCTATCGACGTATATTACCAAAATTGTTGTAGCTGTTATAGTCATCGAGTTATTGAAATTAATATCGCCGAAGTACCAAGCCCTTAGAAAAACTGCGGCGTTTTTTGCTCATAACTCAAAAAAAGTACTTTTTGTACATAGCGGCATTTTAGCTTGAGGACGGCAGATGTATCTTAGATACCATTACTAAGAAGAACGCGTAATAAGTTCATGTCTAAACAGCTAAACCAAAATTGAGAGTTGGAATTACAAAATAAATTTAACAAAATTATATTCCAAGGAAAGGCAGAAAATAAAAGCTGAAATTTGGATTAACTTCATGTTAACCGTCTTTGTTAAAATGTCACAAGTAAAAATATATGGACCAGGTACAATCTACATAAGGTTTTACGTAAGACAAGTCACCTGTAGTTACAGCACTGACCGAGTAATTAACTAGCAGTTAAATTCGCAGTTAATGTAACCCGCCATTTGACTGCGTTTACAATACAGCTTTCGGCTTAAATTGTTGCTGTTATCAGAACAATCCTTTGTTTTGAACCATTCATTGTGTAACAAGCATGGATATCGACTGATGGTATGTTCCTACTGAAGATATATTATACAAGTGAATTTTATCTAAGGCACATTTTTGAGCGCATCTGAAACTGCATTGTGCGGGTATTTCAATATACTTTTTCAAGCTTTTAAAAAGATTTATTCCATGGGAGCATTCTAAATGAAATGAAACGTATCCTAGTTGTTTGCAAGGAAAATGACAATTGAATTATTTCTCTTTGCAATATTGCTAACTGGCCTTTTTAGGTTGATCTGACTCAGCAAATGTGCACGCATCTATTAAAATCTATCCAGTATTTTGACCGTGTTGCACCGACATACATTCAAACACATTTACAATATTAATATGATGTGTATGGTTAGTATGCGAGGAGTCGCAAGTGCGTTTCTTAACAGGCAAAAGCTGATCTATAAATAACTAGAAAACGTGTAAAAACAAGTCGGCTACTTACCGAGAGAAATGCTATCAATTAGCCCAGAGCTTTCTAAATGCCTCTATAATGTGTACAAGAAGCAATGCCAGCTTAAACGGTCCAGATAAGTTGATAATTAACTGCCTAACTGCAGCAAAATGTAGCCTATGATATACAATTTTTTTTTTATCACTGCTCGGCTCCTATTGGTCGTAGCGTGATGATATATACCCTATAGCCTCCCTCGATAAATGAACTAACCAACACAAAAATATTTTTTTAATTCCGGCCAGTAGTTCCTGAGATTATCGCGTCCAAACAAACAAACTCTTCAGCTTCATATTATTAGTATAATATAGCTTTAGATTAATTCGTTAAAAACCGGCGTAAAATAACGGTTGCCGTGAGTGAGTTTACAAGTTGGACTTCCGGTTTTTATTTTATCAGATTAACCCCTCTTTTTACTCTTTCCCTATTCCCATAAATTAGGCTCATTCCTTCTTAAAAGGCTGGTAACGCACAAGCTTCCAGAAGCTTCTTGCAAGTGTCCTTGGGCGACGGTAAGTGCTTTCCATCAGGTGACTTGTTTACTCGTTTGCCCCGTAATATTTTAAACAAAACTCACCTAAGCAAATTCTTTTTAAAAATCTAAACCCGAATTAGGCATATTTTGGTTGAGAGGCCTGTTTCTTCGCTTACTGATAAAGTTTCTGTTAGGCTATCCACAATTTCACCACTTACTGATAAAGTTTCTGTTAGGTTATCCACAATTTCACCACTTACTGATAAAGTTTCTGTTAGGCTATCCACAATTTCACCACTTACTGATAAAGTTTCTGTTAGGTTATCACCATTTCACCACTTACTGATAAAGTTTCTGTTAGGCTGTCCACAAATATTTTTTAACAGATTCTCCATACAACATCTGTTAAATAAATTAGTAGATAGTCTATCTGTAAGCGGTGAAACAGGCAAGTATTTTGCAAGACGAAATATTGAGTAAAATCCTTAAAAAAAAAACATGAAACAGACACTACTAGGACGAGATCTCGTACAACGAACAGGGGACCTATAAAATGATCGTAATAACAATATTGGAGGAATTGCTCTACAATTCGTTTTAGTACATTTTGTTCAAAATTCGATTTGTTTTGATGCAATAGTTGTAAAATCACTGTTTTGCAAAATTAGTAGTTCTTCACAAGAAAAATTACAAAATGAATGCTGTTAGTAATATTGCAAAGTGACCTTTTTAGGGCGGCAGACAGACCACTCGTATTAACATATCTTTTTATCTATCATGTATATGTAAAAAATCCTTAAAAGCCATAATGCGTATTTCTCATTAGGGTAATGGCACACAACGCCAATAAAACGAAGTATTTACGACAAACCTGCAATCAGAACTTAGTTTTATCGGGTACAGACTTTATAGATGTTTATTTGTACCTTTTATTTCTGAGAGATATTTAATTATTATCCACAGAGCGGGAAACTTAGTTGCTAAAATCACGTACATTAAGTTAAGAAGTTAACTTCAATTATAAGGGCCTGTTTCACCGGTCACAGATAAAGTTTCTGTTAGGCTATCCACGACTTTTTTGACAATTTCTCCATAAAATATTTGTCAAATAATGTTGTAGATCTTACTAATATTATAAATGAGAAAGTTTGTGAGTGTGTATGTTTGTAACTTCTTCATGGCTTAAACGGACCGATACCCATGAAATTTGGCATGGAGCTAGCTGGAAAAAGTACTCTATGTGTAAATCCTGGATAGACACATAGTGTACTTTTTAATCTCGACTAAGGCGCGGGTAGCGCCGCGGGCCATAACTACTAATTTAAAAAATGCGAAAGTGTGTCTGTCTGCTTGTTACCTCTTCACGCCCAAACGGCTTAACCGATTTTGCTGAAATATGGTAAATACATTTACATACTTTGAAAAATGTACGGTTTCCGCGAGAAAGTTTCAGGTGCCCTCTATATCATATAATATATGTGACTATAGTTAATACTCAACTATAATCATATATATTATTGCCAATTTATAACTTATTTTAAAGCACACAAAAGATTTTCATAGTCACCAAATAAGGAAACATAACGTTAAATTAACGATTCATAAATAGCATGTTTAGTATGGTTCCACATATTTCATGCTAACGGCATTTTAATAGCGTTACTTGACAAATGTTAAATAAGACAAAATATTTTACGATACGTATCAAAAACATAAATAAAGCTTTAATAATTTATAACTTTATTTAATTTTTGTCTAATGCGTGTGTAAAATTATATACTTAAAGAGTAGTTTTAAGTACATTATTTTCATATGTATGTCTATACGGTATTTATATCATGGGTCTTGTTGCCTGAAATAATTGGTAAATAAAAAAAATAATGCTATAAATAATATGTAAATATCTTATTATATTTTCCATATGAAATGCCATTACTCGTATGCTCTTTCATTATCATACAAAAATTCGAAGCTATATATTATTTTACGTACTCTATAAAAAGCCTATATAGTGCACGCATCCAGATTTAATAATAGATAATATTTATAGTACTTAAAGGTCAACTTTAATTTGGTCAAAAGTTTGACTAAATTATACTTTATAAATTATTTAATTTGCACCGTTAATGCAACTACAAAACTTACAGTCCTCCAAATCGAAAAAAAACCAGCGAACTTACCTGAAAGAAAAAAAAATAGTATATTATACAATGTGATAAAAAATGTCGAACTTAAACTGCGTCATCTACAAATTAATAAAATAAAGAATATTTATTTCGCATTTTTACGATATACTCTGATAAAATAAATTATATAATATGGTTTTCAAATCATCCCAAAAACTCCTAACATCATAGTCACCACGGCCGGCGCGAGCGCTCCCCGCTCCACCGCGCCCCGCGCTCCCCTACCTCACCCCCGCTACTACATTATGTGACAGTAACAATGCTGCTGTTTGTTAGAGACATTGTATTAAAAAAAATATGAAAAATAAATTACTTTTTTATCTACTTATGTTTTATAAGTGATACTGAACAGCAGGAATGAATTTCGCTGTAACATTTTTCCCCGCTTTCAGGTAGTCTATCCGGAACTTTATTTGTCAGGCTAGTTGGCGCCCGCAACTTCGTTGCGCAACAATTTGTATATCACGCGGGAACCGCGCATTGTCCGCGCATCCTATATATCGCCCAGACCTAACAACTATTAAACATAAAAATATTTAATAATATCCGTCCCTGAGATTAGCGCATACAAACAGACAAACAGAAAACTTTTTTTATGTGTTCTATTACTGTTCCTTAGTACCCCACATTGATTATTTTGCAAAAATATTAAATGTACTGACACTCCAAATTTACTGTTTTATGATATGCATAGATGTTGTATGGAGAATCTGTCGAAAAAGTTGTGGATAACAAAAACGAAAAGTAATAGGTATACGTCTTATAATATTTTAATTTTTGCTGCAGAAGTTGTATAATATATTCAAACAGCTCGATCTCATTCTTGATAAGCATTATAAAATTAATGATTTACAGTCGAAACTGTTTTTTAAACTATTTCATAGGTTGATCAGTGATTGAGGAATTAGATATATGAATCAGATATTATTTTAAAAAGCAAAATATCCACAGCCGAACATATAACCTCCTCGTTTTTGAAAGTCGGTTAAAAATTGTTTTACTTCGTCTAATCTACTGTGAAATTAGAGATGAATAAAGCCAAAAACTTCTCACAGATTTCAAGGATCTTATTTGATATATAGAGATTATTCTCAACCTTTTTCTTAAGGCAGTTTATAGATACGGTTCCAAACTAACTTTAGACAAATTACAAACGATATTTCAAAATGACTGATATGAATTCTTCATAACGCTTGTGAGGAGGGGCCTAACTCTTTAATCGTTTTTTTTTCTAAGTTTTAAAATTTCTACGGGTTCATGAAACCGTGAGAAAGGGCTTTCAAGTTTCCTAGACCTTCAGAGAAATCTAATATAATGTACAGGGCACCACAAACCCCTCATTTTGCCAGGCTTTCACCAAGTTGCGTAAACTCTATCTTAATGGTCATCTCAGGCTATAAAATTAGCCTGCCTATACAATTATGCTCCGTTTATTTTTAGCGCAAGCTAGAAATGTCAACTTTCTTTTAATCGGAACCATCTTGCACGATTCGCGCTTGGCCTCGAGCTATAGCCTGGTCATCGAACTTATAGATATTTGGTTATAATTGCCTAATTTTTTTATGACATAGAGATAATTATGTTGTTTAACACAGACACTGAAAATGTAGTGACAGGTCGATTGCCTAATTTCGCATGTGTTCTTTGAGTGGGCTATACAAGGATCTTAATTTGGTATGTGTCTTAAATCTAAATTTATAGTAATTTGACTGTTATATTAACAGTTAATTTTTAACCTTTTTCTTTACCGAGCAGAAAAGAACGTATTTTATTTACGATAAAAAAGCGACTACTGTGCTTTTATTACCGACGTTAAGTTAATGCTTGGCCATTTTATTAGAAGAAACTTGGAACCTGTATTGAATGGCAACGGATATGTAAAAATTCTTCACAGGAAAAAGTATTATGTTACGTATAATATGTAGGAAAAATTAATGTTGAAAGATTCGATCGAATATTATGAAGATTCGCGCATGCCTTGTTCCGCTCCTAGTCGCTCCGAGACCGCGATTTTAACTTTCGTACGATTGCGACCTTAAACTCATTAACTTATGTTTTATTTTTCAATACACTTGATTTTGATTTAAGTTGTTTTGTGTCAGATAGTCTTGGTGCATTATTTTATTCAATTTTAAAGGGATCTGTGCATCTTAGTAATATTCGATCGAAGGATTAAGGGATCTAAATTAAACCTCAATGAAACACATTTTTCATGCACTATTTCCACTAGATTAGAGGAAAGATTGCATGGAAAATTGTATTTCATTGAGGTTAAATATGAATTTTCACCAGTATAATCAATCACATATACGTAGACCTAAATTAAGTCCGGGCTACTCGGGTATACTTCCCTTTGTTGTTCCTAAAGTTCCTTTTAAATTTAAGATAATAATTTAAGGACGCCAAACGCAGCTCAGAGTGTTAGCACTCATTAGAATTAATTAAATTATAAAATTATCATAACAAACAAAAAAATAACAAAATAAACCGGTTTTGATAAAAACACAATGGGGAGATAAACAAGAATACTAAATTGTGACGTCACATGCTCATTAGCAATTCAAATGCTATAACATTGTGTATGCAAATTATGTTATATAATATTATATTACACCTGATTCAAATCTAGGTAGAGGTCGACTGTGGTATTTGTTATGTTTTACTTTTCTAATGTTTTATTTGTTGTCGGTTTTGCGGTAAGAATTCATAATATTATGTTATTATATTTAAAGATTTTGATCGCAAAACCGACTTGTTTATGATTGAACCATCTGTATCCACATTTTAGACAGCAAAGAATTCACACCATCGGTTTCTTTGGGTATATCTAGATTGTAAGTATGCAGTGTGTATGTCACATCAAAATCTATGGTACATCATGTATGCATGTGTATGGAAGATAGATAAATAGATAAATGCTTTATTGCTCACAAATGACTGATAATATTAAAACTAATTCTACTAAATTTCTATAACATTCTTTTTCGTATTAAGATAAAATATTATAATGTAGTTAGATAAAGAGACTGTTATCTGCAGTCAAACTGCGTAAGCAGTTTTGCAGAGCACGTGTAAAAATGTTGTAAATCATTGTGTAACAACAATAAACAATAATAATTATAAATAACTAAAACAGACAACAAAATTGTGGGCAAGGTCCTTATCGCTATATGCGACCTCCAGACCAGCGTTCCAGGCAACCCTGTGACGATGAAGAGGTTATAAATTAAACAAGTTAGGTAATATAAGATGAAGGTAAAAGGTGAAACAGTAACCAAGTATACAACGTCTATATACATATAAAAAAACAGTAAAATTCGAGTGTCTGTACATTTAATATTCGCACAAAATAATCTATGTGTGAGTGCTAAGGAACAGTAATAGAACACATCGACAAAAATGTTGTCTGTTTGTACGCGCTAATCTCAGAAACTACTGGATGGATTTGAATAAATCTTTTTTGTTTGATAGCTATTAGATCCGGGCAACATATAGGATACTTTTTATACCGGGAAATTGTACGCTTCCGGCGTGACATACAAACTTTTGCAAACCAACTAGTACTACATAAAATTATTCTTTCACGTAAAAGCTACAAGATTTTAATAAAATTGATATAAATAGTTGATAGCCGTATCGTTCTAGTTTTTACTGCAGTAAAATATAACAACTTTCCCTTATAAACATCGGGTGGTTTCCTTATTTACAATTTCATTTAAAGCACATGTTCATACGTGAAAGGACTTATGAAATCCTTTTCTGAATGTCATTTTACGTAATATCTGCTCCAAAAACAAATGACCTTTAGCCTATAGTATATTATGCATAATATATAAGAGATCGAGATATAATGAGTTCATTAAGATATTCTAAGATGGTTTATGTTTCAATATTAAATTTGGAAGAGTTTTATTAATAACTAACCACTAGAATTCGGTTTTCAATTGAAAAAGTTAGGTATGTTTTTATCTTTTCAGTCTGTTATAACTTATAACACAACTATGAATACCTAACAAGAGGCCGCCTTATGGTCGAAATTCGACTATAAATTTAAATTTGGGATAAACCTCTCGTTATCAGGCCATTAAAATTTATGAAAAGAATATCAAACTTGAACCATAGACAAAAGAGTATTTCGTGTATGATTATCGTGACATGTCAAAATATTGTAGTGTGCGTAACGCCTTATTTATTACAAAATACCTAAAATTAAAGCATATTTTAAAATAATATTGGTATTCCACGCTCCTCCTCTCTATCAACTATAACTGGGAATATTTCCATGCTTTGCGTCTACGCGTCTTTCGTCAAAAATGGGTACAACGTTTTCCGCTCGCGTAATAATATATAGATAAAATACTTAACAATAAAGTTACAAAAAGAGATTGAATTTATAATATTTTGCAAAATTTAAATTCAGCGTTAGACGCTGATGGAAATTAAGTTAGATTCTCTGCTTTTAAATTTGTCGGAGAGTATCCTGTGTATATCTGACCTATAGTCCGAAACAAAACCAATAGGAGCCGAGGAAAGGGTAAGCGGAAGATGTCGCGGGCAACAGCTAGTAATATTAAGATATAACTGTAAAAATATTATATTTTTAGAAATTGATAATTCTTAAAAATATACAAATAACACAAGAACCATAGAAGAAGTCATAATATCCATAGAATCACAAGTAGGTACATAATTTTATGAGTCACTCGGCTTCTGACTTATGCCATACCTTATTTCATCATCAGATCTTACACGACAGTCATTACACTTTTTACATATTATTCTCATTACACTTTTTGCCCAATTCTGACACGTTATCAACACTTACTTTTCAATTTTACACTTATAGGCTTATAATGATGTAAGTATACATTGTGAGTGCTGGGGGCGTGGCTATGCCCATATATGGTAAAGGAATCGCGTCACGCTTGTTTAAGGGCTAATAAGGTACGGATTTCATGAGAAAATAATGAAACTGCCACCTTGGTGTATAATTTACCACTAAATATACACTCGAAGTGTAAACAAGTCTTCGGTCTGCCAAATTTTAGGCGTAACTTGAAAAGTTCAGAAGAGCCGAAAATTTACATGCATAATACTGTACAGTGTACTCGTTGCAAAATGTGTAATAGGGAAGATACGTGTAAAACCAAATTTATTAAATACAGATTATTTCGACCTCTGTAGCTCAGTTGGTAAGCGCGTTGGTAGCTTAAGCCGGGGGCCGCGGGTTCGAATCCCGCCGACGCAACAAACAAAAAAAAATTAATTGTTCCTGGGTCTTGGATGTGTATTAAATATGTGTATCATATAATAAAAATCTTAAATATATTTATAGTATTAAATATGATTCCGTTGTCTGTAACTTGTAACACAAGTCCCTAGGGTACTTAGCACGGGGCCAGAATGACGTGGTGTGAAGCGTCCATAGATTATGATAGTATACTAAAAGATATACAGAAAAATAAAAAAATGTAATCTGCTGTTGCTGAGAAATAAGTAAGATATTAGCAATTTAAGTTTTCTACCCATCTCTTTCTCTCAAAACCTGATTTAGTATGAACTTTGTATGCAGCTTATGGACTTTTACGTCACAATCAATATCGGAACTCTCTTTCTAACTGACTACTTTAAAGGCTCATAACTTTGTTGTTTTCAATTTTGTCAATTTATTCATCAATTAAAAACTAATTTGACTACATCGTTTTTCAACAACGATAGATTTGTTTAAACAAATAATAAAAAAAAATCACGCATATTCCCTATTCCAAATCATCACTATAATTTTCTGAACAAAAAAAAAAATTATAAAGGGTGTAACATAACACAATTATGGTACTTTATGATGCGTATGAGTCTCCTGTATGTAGAGTTCACTGTTTGTTACACCCTGTATAATAGTAGAGACCGCTCACAATTTTAAGGTCGCCCGCTATAACTGAAAGGGCAAAAGCAAATGTAAAATACCTACGAAACAATTTGCCTTAAACAAAAATTAAAAACGCAACTTTTCCAGCTCTTCAGAAAGTTTCTGAGTGAACTATTTTCTAGGAAAACATACACGCACAAAATTCTCTCACACATGGTGTGGTCTTCTTATAAAAATAAAACAATTATAAACAGAATATCGTACAATACATTAAAATAGCTTACATCTATTATATGGACTATATTATTAATTCTAATTTGGCTATCATCAGCTGGATCTGCTGTAGTATTTTGAACTCTATCACTGTGGATTAGAGTTCATTTTATAGTGTGGTCGCAGCAGACGGTTTTGGTCCCGTTTTTATAGAGTTAACAGGTAGTCTGACGCAACGAGTGTATTTGGAAGTTATTATTAAGACAGTGATTCTCAAATATAACATCCAGTTTCATCGCTCTGTACTAATAATACCGAAGATCATTAATAAATCTTAATGTTCTTCCAACACACTTTTGTATTCATAATATTAGTGTGGAAGCACGGTCAGTATGGTTATATAAACGAAATTGTACTTTATTATTTTTTTAACCGACTTCTAAAAACGGGGAGGCTATGTGTTCTTAGCTGTGGATTTTTTTATGTATGTTCAACTATAGCTCCGCTATTTATGAACCAATTTTTAAAATTCTTTTCGCATAAAACAATACTAAAGTTTGACAATTACTGGTTGCATAAAAACTTTCGATCTATTCGACGGTTGGTGTGCCATCTCTTTTTTGCGCTATATTCTAGAGAGAGAGAGAGAGTAGTAGGTTTCTGTTACGATCAGATTACACTACATTTAGTATCGAAAGTATGAGTGTAAAACAATTACGTACAGCCTTTTGTGGGTATCTTGTAAGCCTCAGGGTGCTGCTGATAAAAGTAATAGTCGATACTTACGATGTATTTGGATGTTAACACGGCTTTCTTAATAGATATTCTATCTGAGACGCAGACTGACATAGTAGAAAATATCTGTTTGAAAGCATGCTCAGCAAGATCAGTATTGAGTGCGTGTCTACACTGCACATTCTGCACATTTTAGGCCCGTAATTATAGCTTTTATAACGTTAATTATAGCGTTATTATACAACGTGATAAATTTGAGATGCTGTTTTTATTCTTAGTATGAATGAAAACAGCATCTCTAAATTTTTGATCATGCTCTTGAGTACTAAGCACTGATTACCTAACTACGACTTCTGTGACTAACGGAATAGTATTATGATCCACACCAGTGAAAAAAAATCCTCGAAAAGAACCACGCGCAATTTAAACCCACTGTGTGGAGTTAGGGACACTCATACCTGCTGATTTATACTGACTAGAGGTCGCCCTGCGAAATTCGACATCAAAATATATTTAAATCCATTGTGTAGAGAAGCCATAAAATATTATAATCTATTCTCAATTAAATTACGACTTCAATTTGGCATAAAGGTCTCGTTACCAGGTCATTAAATTATATTTATAAAAAATCACAGACTTCAGCCATAAACAAAGGAGTACTTTATGTATGATTATCGTGGCATGTCAAAATATTGTAGTGTGCGTAGCGTTTTATTTACAAAAAATGCAAGATTAAAGCATATTTTTAAATAATATTGCTATTCTACGCTCCTCCTCCAAATCAACTGGGACAAATTTTATGCTTTTACATCTACGCATCTTTCGTAAAAAGGGGTACAAAGTTTTCCGCTCGCGTATCAATATATAGACAGACACACTGTACTCGGCGGGATGTAGAGTTGTCTTAAGTGTATCAAAAGCTTAATCTTCAAAGTAAAAACAGATTAAATTAGTCTATTGTTTTCGTTCATACATTTGTAAATATCTTAATTTTGAACGTACAAAGTCGCGGATAAAAGCCAGTAAACCAACAACATTACCTTGAAAGTTTTGCACGTTTTAATGTCTCTATTAGTATTTAACTAATTATGTCTACTGTATCATTTTACCAGTTTTACGAGTTCAATGACCTACATTTTTGCTCTTTTTGGGTGAGAGACTAAACATTTTTATGCCACGATCTGATACAAGTTCAAACATGCCTAGAAGTGATTCACTTAACAATTTTTCTCAGCTGTGCAGATTTATTAAGTCTGTTCACACCGAACTGCTAACAGGAGTAATACAGGCAATGTGCTGATGCATAATACTATTCATAAAACTGCAATTTTTAAAATTAACGTTGTTTTGACCTTTAAATCTTTTACTTTTGAACACACGCAAGAGAGCAACGAACAATGAAAATCATTTATAGAGTTTCAAAATTTTTCCAAAGTTTTTTCAAAAGCTTATATTCTAGCTTTGGATCTGCACCGCTCTGTTTGTAGGTACACATTTTTCGTTAATTCCAGACAAACATAATATTTGGACTGTACTGCCGCAGTAACTTTCGATCCATAACGAGTGAAGGTTGCTTTAGAAGCCATATGATAAATAACAGTTGGAAGAAGCCTGGGGTAAAAAAAACGTGCACCTGTTGAAAAGGACCCTTGTGACCCCATCGTAATCGTGACATAAGCAAGCAATGTGATGAAGTCAATGTCAATGTTGACATTGACAGTTGCAGGGTAATATTTATAGAAAATGTGTCAAAGTCATTTTTTTCCGTTTTAAAATTTTATATTTGTTGAAGCTATGTTTAAATCTTTCATCTCATTCTTAGTTTTAGTCTCGTGTGCTTCTTATTCATAATATGTTATTGCCATGATATTTTGTTGTGATGTCACATTTGGCTCCAGCAGAATATCAGTGCAATAAAGTCGCTGGTTATGCTGAGCTGCGGTCCATTTTTGATGTCACGCAATGCAGTATTATAGGTAAATTTGTATTGTTTGTAATTTTTTATTGTTTGTATTGTATAATGTTCTTGAATGTGTTTTCTTTAGTGATTGTTTTGTACTGTATTATGTGATTTTAAAAATAATTACATTCTTAATCTTATAAAAGTTATGAGGTAGACTTAGCAGGGAGAGAAACCATATTTTAAACAATGTTCTATTTATAATTTTGTAACAACGAAAAGGAATAGGTGTTATTAAGTAGAATGAAGGATATGTGTAAAAGCATAAACAAAATATAACTACAACCATATAACCTCCTATCAGAAAATAATACCGAAAAGTGATCAAAGGCATAAAACCTACCAAATAAAAGAGCTGACTCATTTTTTAATATTCGGTAAGTGCTACACAAGGAAAAAAGCAAGTAAAGGTAAGACAATTAGATATTGAGTAAAGTGAATTTATCCGAATAATACTGGAACAAATCTGTACTTTAAAATATAGGTACAGTTGCTTCCTGAAGTACCAGCGGGACTGCGACACAGCTGTAACATTTTTCATAAGTTATTGCAACAGGCAGCGGAAACTATACTTCACAAGTGCACATTGTAACCCAGACAAGTAACAACCAAGAAGCAATAAATCAGATCCAATTTTTAACTCGAATATAGATTACCGGTTTCGAAAAAAATTTTAAGATGCAAAAGTAACCCGGTACAAAAATGTTACGTTAAAATGTTTTTTTAGGTCATAAGAAAAATCGGTTATATATCTTTCAGAATTTCCCATAATCAAAGACCAGAAATTAAGTTAAAAATTGTCGTAGAATCTCAATTTAAAATTCTACTGTCCAAATTTTAAGTGTAATATCACAGCATAATAAGGGAATCAATCAAAATTTTTCCCTTCACAAGCCTTCAAGTTTAAGCCCTAGAAAACGTCTATATCAGCAACTTAAACTTGTTCTCTACTTTAAAAAGCTTTAAGTTTAAGCGACGAAATACATCTTCTATATCAGTAAGCTTAACCAAGTTTAAACAGTTAAACAGCCACAATCCGCCTCTGCTTACCCATAAACTTTATAGCACATTTCCGGCTATGAACTTATTAATTTCCCAGGTTCTGTTTAGTATTATTAAACGTGTCAGGTTCATTGGACTCGTTCAGAGGTAATGATGGCTAGTGTTAATTGCAGATTCAAGCGTGACCCATTTAGCTATGGACTTAGCTGTTAAGCATTTACATTCTTCATTTACATCTGAAAGTAAGCCTGCATTTTTTGTGTTTAAATGTCCCTCAAAACTACTAGACTCTTTAGCTCAAAATACAAATAAAGCGAGCAAAAGCAGCGCATGTACAGTAATGTTTATTCACTTATTGAAGAAAATATCCTATCATGATAACTACCAATCACCATCGAAGAAATTAATAGACCCATCGAAGAAATTGAATAAAATTAATAGACTAAATGTGAATTCAAAGTAAATTGTGTTCTATCGGCTGGATTTGACATAACACGACAAAATTACTTAAGTCTGCGATGGCTATGAATCAACTACTCTGAGAAAGTATAATGAATAAAAAAATCAATTGAAACGTTAGTAAACCGTGTGGGTGATTGTGATAAATGAATATTATCTTTATTTTACTATCTAATCCAATTAAAAAGATACATCCATCTATACTGGCAGACGTATCTGCAAATTGTGGGTGTGATTGATGTCTAAGAAAATTAGGCCAAAAATTAACCACGACAGCAACAAAACCCATAATTTTAGACATACAGTCGGGAAAAAATCGCACAATAAAATTTAACGCCTTGTGTCCTAATCTCTGATACTCCGTTATCTACAGTTTAGGTGATGTGTGTCAGTATTATATGAAAAATTACTTTCTAAATGACTTAATGATACTAAAGATGTACCGTTATGTTTGCGTTTATCTGGCGAAGATTTTTTACTATATCTATGATTTTCTTGCTTTGTCAGTGTTTAGTCGTAAAATGCTTCGAGGAAATAAACCACGTTTAGAAGATAACTGGTAATTTTAGAACCAGATTGACCGTTGGCATACTTTTGATAAAACTTTGGTCCAAACTAACATCGTTGTGGTACTCCTGTTTCAAACTGCATTTTCTCTCGTTTTTTTTGCCACCTAAAAACACTAGAAGTTTTAAGATCGGCAAGATCTGTTAAAACGGGAGTTTTTTTTTTTATGAAATTAGTACGTTTTTTACTCGGAACGTTGCCTCTGTTTAAATTTATTTAGGATCGAGGTCTTAATGCATTGTCTTTCGGACACCTGTTGACTCGCCTAATAGTTTCTATTCTTTTCCATTATCATCTTTAAAACGTTGAGAATTGGGAGTGACTAAATCCATGTCATTATGTAAGGCGTTTGGAAGGGCGTTTTAATAAGGTTACTGAATGATTAAAAATATCTTTTTTATTTCACGAGCTATATTAAAATATAATGATTCGTTTATAGATTTTTATAATGTCCAAGATTTTTTTACTTCTCCTATGCGTTTCACACTTGTGTTTGCTTAAGTACATCCTGTGCAACTGTTAACACTTTTTCTAATAATTCCTTATCTTTATTATCTAATAGCATGTCTGTATCGTTATCAATACCTATCTTAGTGGGACATGAAGGTTTGCTTTGATTCTGCCGCCTAAGATTGTCATTTATTGCTATTTGTTTATGTTAATCATCATCACCATATGTCTAATGGGTCTGTGTTATTTCTCTTTGGTTCTATATCTCTGAGGTGCACTTCTTTTGAGACGTGTTCAGTGTTTTTTTTTTCGTGAAGGTTTATTTTCTTTGTTACATTGAATAACTTATTCAAAAGCTTATACTTCAAAAATACAATAAATCTGACGATGACGTTTACTGCGCGGAACTTCCACAACTAAAAATGATAATGGCATTAACATAGTTGCATATGCGACAATATGCACACGGGGTCCTGCGCCTGCGCCGTGGTCATTGACGTGTGCACTGAACCGCACTATACGGGCTCATGTGTTGTGCGACTCTACTAGCTTGCTTTATTAAAGTTTGTAGTGACAGTAACATTCAGAAGTAATACGTAGACTTTTGGAAAGGTAAGAGAGATGAGTAATTGCATTATCATTTAATTCTTTTCTTCCTCGAGTTCGTAGAGCTTTTTAAAGTTTCAATATAGGGAATGAAGTTTTATAACATAGTCGCGCTCAATCGATTGATCATAATTCATCTCCGAAACGTTTCCGTGGTACGAACACTTGTGTGACAGGCCTCGCTTTACGTGGTATGAATAATTCATGGCGTGTGACGTCACACCTTTTATTAATGAATCTATAACAGGCATAAGTCTCACCATTCACTGATCCCTCGATCGAGAGGTTAAGCTTACGTTGGGCAACGTGTTAGATTTGTCAATAAGTGCAGTATTTCATTGAGATGGAAGGGGCAACCAGGATTTGAGATTACTTCACAATTCCAATGCGATAATAATTATTGCAATAATAATAATAATTGCAATGCGCCGATGAGATGCGATTCGATTTTATAGAGCTATTGAAAATCGATCAACTTATAAGTCTTAACAGATTCTGATCACAGGTCGGGCTGCGTATTCGAAGTTTCAATGCTATGTAAATTAATCTTCACTAAATTAAAATTTTGGTCAACAAAAATAGAGAGAAAAATGTGTTCGTCGACCTATCGCTGTTTGTCTTCTTTACTCACATTTTTTTACAGGTTCTACATAATCGGAGATGAACGTTAATCGACACGATCATCATGCAAGCATCCCAACATTCGTAGTAGATAAATAGATAGATATCGTTTATTTGCTTAGAATGTAGGTGATACAATTTTCAGATATTACAGTGTTTTCTAGAGCCATATACATTCTGCCTTATTACGGCATGCAAATTTTAAATAAAAAGAAAGAAAAAAAATCTAACATGCAACTTAAAACAGATTATATAATATAACTCCCATTAAAAAGTATGCAATTCAGGTAACATCTAATCATCAATATTATACTTATGCAACATCAAGCATAATGTAAGAATCAGGTAACATGTCATAATTCATTAATAATTAATTAATAATAAAGATACTAAAAATTGACAATAAAGTCCATTAAAATAATAATAATAAATAGGTAATAAAAATGCAATTTAAGATAACATCTAGTTAATTTCAAATTAATCATCAAGTAAAATGTAATTTAATCAGGTAAAAATGTCATAATTAATTGATATAAAATAAAGATAATTAAATACTGTAGGAGAATCTCCTATTATTAACCTCCGTTGCTAACGTACCCTACGTTTTACGTCTGGCTCGGGAAATTTGAAACCAATCAAAACATTTAGGTCGCGAACAAATTCCTTGCAGCGTATGTATGAAACTAAAAATCATCTAAATGTGAAGTGTGAGTATAAATTGTAAATGGTGTCTAAAAATGGTCAGGAGAATCCCTACAAATACAATTAATAATTAAATGCAATCTATTGCAAATTTGCAATTATACTAAGAACATTTAAAGAACGTTGATGTCTATACACTAGCAACTAATTGTAGAGTTGTGTAATTTAAAAAATCGGATAGTACTTTGTCAACGAGTTCATCAAGGGTGATTATAGGCGATGATCGGGGAGCATAGCCAAATATGCCTCTACAGGGTGGTGTTATACGTGTCGTTATTAGTAATTGTCGCTTATCATTAGGTATGTACGTATACCATTACGTTAGTGTCCATAACTAATGTTCTGGATTAGCTATGAAATCGTAGGATTAGGGTATTACTCACATGACTAAGACACTTTCTTCTCGTGTGGGTGACTGAAACCTGACTCACGATGACTAAAGGGTTGCCTCATGTTACGTCATATTTCATACCCAAATTCTTGAACCATATGGACCAAAGGTGAGTTTTAATGAGACGACAGCTTTATTAAAAGGATTTATTTATAGACGATAATTTTCTATGCTTACTTATTTCGATGTGATGGATTGAATTGGAATTAAAAAAAGTATCCCTCTTTTCTCTCAATCAGTTATTACCGCATCTGTACCCACCGAAGTCCGTTCAGTAGTTATAGCGTGATAGATCGACCAACATCATAACAACATAAGTCTTAAGTTACCATGTTACAATCTATGTGTAATGTATGTAATACGGGCGCGGAAAAATTTGTACCCCTTTTTTACGAAAGTCGAATAGATGTAAAAGCGTGAAATTTCTTCCTGTTATAGTCGATATAGAGGAGGAGCGTGGAATACCAATATAACTTTAAAATATGCTTTAATATTGTTTATTTTTAATTAATAAAACGCTACGCACCCTGCAACACGCACACTACGATATTTTGACATAACACGATAAGAATACACGAAATATTCTTTTGTTCATGGTTGAAGTCTGTGATTGAATTGAGAAATATTTACGGTCGAATTTCGACCACAAGCCGACTACCTAGTATTATTTAATTCACATTCCATATTTTAAACTAACTATACTGTCTCAGAATAAATATAACTAAAACATATTGGCCAAGTTCATGTACCTCAGTACTTTTTTTCTTCAAACCACCCATGTTCTGGAGTAATTAAATCGTTATCGACATACATACATATTTTGTTTACATTATTGTATCTGCGTTACTAGAGTATTTATTATAATACAAGATTTATTGCCACATTAAATCTTAAGATAAACGAGTTGTAAGTAGATTTTATTGAACAAGACATAATAATAATAGAGTTTTGTTATCTAAATGATGCAAGGAATAGATTTCATAATAAAACCACACTAATCACTTATCACACTTAAATATTAATGTGAAAGTTTATTCGGATTTTTGTCCGTCAATCACACAGAAGCTACTGAATAGATTTTCATGATATTTGCTATGCAGAGAGGGGGGGTGGGGGTTAGGTGACTTACATACGAGAATACTCTCTCCTCCGTGGTCTAGTAGTACAGAGCTCGGCTCATCACCCGGAGGTCGTGGGTTCGACTCCCGCGTTGAAAACATGTTTATGTTTATTTGTGGGTTGGCATGTAAAAAGTCGGTCCCGCGCCTGATCTCTCGCCAGTCGTGTCGCTCATCCGCCCCACTGGGTTATGAGAGATTGAGAGTAAAGGAAGAGAGAGTACTCTTGTGTACTGAAACAGTACTGCGCACACACTTGGGCACTATAAAAATGAGTCCTGCGTACTAGGCCTAATTTCTATAAAACCGGCCACCGTCACCGAAGCCGGTGTGGGAGCAATTATTATACATTTTGTTCCGATTAAATGTCCCCGTGGGATGAAACAGGAATCTTAATTTTGTGGGTAGAAGCTAATTTTAAATAGTCAAGTAGAGCTTGTAAGCCTGTGATAATGTAAAAGCCTAGATGGTAACCTCTAGATCTACAGAACCGACATCGAAAATTATTTCACCAACAGAAAGCCATGTTATCTTTGAGCGTAATTTTTTATGGAAATATCAAATAAATATTTTCGTTTTCTTCGGAAAATTTATGTGAGCATCAAAGTTTGTAACTCAAAAATGCGCCACACCTAGTCTATAGTCACTATAAAGTAGTCAAGGAAAAAAATTAAGAGACCACTACAAAAAAGCCGACATATTCGTAATGCATTTCGACTTATTCATTTATTCACCATGAAATTTCCATTAATATTATGAATCTACATTCTACCCCTTTAATTCCAAGCTTGATTAGCTTTACACATTTGAATAGAACAACCCTCTAAAAGGAATAACAAAACCCAAATAGAAGGTTTTATTTTGTAATTGGAACGCATTCTCATGGTTTTAATGCGAAAGTTGTTTATAAACTCCTTACTCTTAAACAGTGAATCGATTTTGGCAAAAATTGTAAATAGATACCCTGGGTCCAGGAAAGGTAATATAGACAAGTTATTTCCCCAAACATTTTGAGTATTCGCGGGACAAAGAAAAATTTGGTAGCCCGCAATATCAGGTGTTTTACCGTAGAAGAAATTGATACAGAGCCAGTTGTTGGACCTAGGTCATTTGGTCAGAATGTTAATCCAAATTCCGTGAGTCGTGTTCCGCGGGCTGGGTTTGACAGATCCGACTTACTGAAATCCGCATTCTGGCTGTCAATAAATTTCCCCGATTGTACAAACTAATAAAGTAGTACATAATTTATTTCGATTTTCGATTTTACGTAATAGAAGGCGAACATGGTAGTAAAGTGTTAAATAACTTCTACTTGTGAACACTCGTGAAATTGCAAAATACCTGTGCATGTGCACAAAAGCTAATTATTTGCCTCTGAGCTTAAAATGAACCTTGCTTCGCACGCCGTAAAGGTCAGGGCTAAGGTAAAAACTATTCAATTCTTGGATAAAACTTTCTTTGTTTCATTCTTGCATTGTTGTCAAAATATTAAGTTACAAAATATGAAAGTTGGAAGCCTAAGAAGTTATTTGAATGTTTATTAAACATGTTCGTAACATGAAATAGCCATGAAGGTGTAATTTGGTTATTTTTTATTACTTTGGCCTCTAACTCACTGCATAGTTTATTATTGATACAACTATCATTATATATTTTAACTGCTATAAGTAATGCATACTTATAAGTACACTGGAAGTTTTTCGACGTAAAGCATATCATCACTCAAAAATTTTGCTATGAAAACTATCCAATTAGATATCCTTTCCATGGAATAAAGTTCCATTCCAAATTCTACCAAAACCTGCTCATTGATTTGAACAGACTCCAACTCCTTTAAATTTATAATAGAGTTAGTAGTATGGATAACTCTACTTAATACATTATTGCCTATTGTTGCTCACAGAAAAGATAGAAAGGGAATTGTAACCAGATTATCTGAAACGACTGTTTATGGCGCTATTTTATCAAAATTTATTTGTTTCTTACTTTCTAATCCAACTAGGCTAGAATTTAGAAAATAAAGCTAAGTTGAGATAACTGGAACCTGCTTAAAACTTTTTATGGTTAATAAGCACCTCCACTTTCATGTCGGTTAAAGTAAATCTCAAGTAGATTTTTCATGCGTGCCAGCCGTTAGGGATCGGCTTCCGTATAGCCCTCAAAAGATAAGCGTTATTGCATATGCACGCCATAAATACTGTTTGCTCCACGTTTCTTATCATGATATTTTCTATATTCAATTAAAAGCTTACCTAGACAACTGAGATTGATTTTCTCATCCACGGAATCATCGCTGTTAAAGTATTCCAACTTTTTCGAATTCATATCCGCACAGCACTATGTCACAAGTCACAAAACACCACACAAAATAAAAAAAAACAACGGATTTTTTAAACAAGATGGCGGCGCGCGCGCTGACAGCCGCCACGGTACGAGGTCCCGACGCGAATGGCGAGTGAATGAGTGAGTGACGCCTCGCACACACACACACACACAGAAAGTGACCTGCACATAATCTGATTAGATTAGTACCCTTTGTGATATGGATTGTTCTATTTCCTACTACCAATATGAATGAAACATTTGTTGTCTACTTGGCGCCATGGTCCGTACTCCGCAGACCTTATGTTTTCACGTGCTTTTACGTCAGAGCATCAGTATTGGATTTAGGATTAGCAAGGAATTTCTTAGTAACTCAGCCAGTTTATTTTGGAATAATTAAATATTTACTATTTTACTTTTTTTTAATAATAATATAATGGATCCATAAAAACTTGATCAAAATAACTTTGACCTATATCAAAATCTCCATTAAGTTTAATAAACATTAAATCTGAGTGCGACCGTTTTAATAATTTGTTAGTTCCAATTTCTAATGTCTTTCTGCGAATTGACAATGCAGGGGTAACTACCCCATGTGCCTTTTGTATTGTCCCTTTGCCAC